>CM069904.1:139375559-139523423 GCA_036172215.1 Camellia granthamiana | reverse complement strand
GTAATTAAAGTAGAGTGACTTACTTAGGTCTTGGTTTATTCTAAAAAACAGTTGTTTGCCCCCACTTAGAGCTAAGTAAGATCGGTACTGAAGATCTTGCTCTTTGGTAGAACTCCTTAAGTCTGTTCCAATTATGATATCATAAGTGCATTCGAATGGGACAAAGGTATAAAGAAGTGTCTTACTCAGGTCCAGGTTGGTTTGGAAAAACAATTGTTTGCCCCCACCTGGAGCTGAGTAAGACTAGTGCAGGGAGCTTGCTCCAGAAAGAATTTAGCCAAGTCTGGTCCAACTCTGTTTGAATGTAGCAGTACTGAAGTGTTGATGTACGTGTACTTAAGAAACAGTCATTTGTGACTTTTAAAATTCTGTGATTTCCATAAAAGAAATGATCAGTCAAAAAATTTATCAATACGGTTTCCACCAAGCAATTCCACTTGGCTAAGTTCCATTTTGGTTGTCAAACATAAGTCCACCAAGAAATTCTACTTGGCATGTTTGAGTGCAAACCAAAACCAAATTTCATTCAGTCGTTTCGAAGCTAATTCCATTTGGTAAAAACCAAAGCTAATTTTGAAAATCATATCTTGACTTTGCTAAAATCAGTTCATTCGCAATGAAGCTTCGTCCGAGAGTTTGCTGCTAACTCTGCTTTAGTTTAGGATCATCTTTACTTGAAACTACACCCCCGGAACTTGGATCTTAAGTGCTAGGTTAATTATTAATCTGTTCTGGCCATAAGACTGTACAAGTGCTAGAAACAAAAGTTCAAAGAAGCGGGGAGATATTTCTATTAATCAAAAGATAAATGCCATTACACTTGATAGATACTTTTGGGGAGATAGTCTATTGATAGTACTTCTTGAGGTTTGCTACATTCTAGGGCTGAGGTATGGCTTTGCCTCTAAGATCCTCCAAGTAGTATGTTCAATTTCTAGCAGCGCCTATTACCTTGTAAGGCCCTTTCCAATTAGGCCCTAACTTTCCTTTGCCAGGCACCCTTTTGTGATCCATAGCCTTCCTTAGAACCAATTCACCAGATGTAAATTGTCTTAGGATAACTTTCTTGTTGAAACTCTTGATAAGCTGCTGCTGATAGGCTACAAGTCTGATCAATGCTGCTTCTCTTCGACCTTCTGCCATGTCCAGGGCTTGTGTAATAGCTTCTTCATTACTTGCATCTTCAAATAGTTCTGATCGGATGGTTGGGAGACCGACTTCTAGTGGAATAACAACCTTCATTCCGTAGGTCAAGGAGTAGAGAGTTTCCCTGGTCGAGCGTCGCACCGTAGTTCGGTAGGCCCACAAGACATGGGGTAACTCTTCAACCCATTTCCCTTTTGCACTTTCAAGCTGCTTCTTTGCTCCGTTAATGATGGTTTTTTTTTTTTTTTTTTTTTTGACGACTATGCCTACCCATTGCTCTGTGGGTAGCCTAGAGAGGAGTTCCGATAGTTGATCCTGAGAACGGTACAAAACCTCTTGAAAATCTTCTCGTCAAACTGTGTTCCATTATCTACAATCAGTACCTTTGGGATGCCGAAACGGACCACGACATTCCGTAAAATGAACCGCTTCGAGTCTGCTTTCTTGATGCTTGCTAGTGCTTCTACTTTTACCTACTTGGTGAAATAGTCGATTGCAGCGATGAAGAATCTTTTGTTCCCAGTCCCCCATGCCAGAGGGCCGACGATGTCTAAGCCCCACTAAGCAAAGGGCCACGGGCTAGTGAGTGGAGTGAGATTTTTGGCTGGCTAATGAATCAAAGAAGCAAACCTCTGGCAATTGTCACACTTCTGAACGTACTGTTGTGCATCTCTCTACATTTGTGGCCACCAGTACCCATGAGTTAGGGCACAGTGTGCCAATAACCTTCCACCAACATGACTTCCACTATGCCATCGTGAATTTCATAGAGAAAATTCTCGACTAGATTCGGATGCACACATAGTAGATAGGGGCCAAGGTAAGAGCGTCGGTACAGTTTCCCAGATGGTGAGATCTAGGACTAAACTGTTTGATGTCAAACTTTGTTTGGCTCTTTCTTATCTTCGAGAAAAGTGCCAAATGTTAGGAAGACAAGTATTGGGTCCATCCAGCTCGGTCCTAAGTTCATATAGAGGACCAAATTTGGAGACGCAAAGCTTGGTTACGGCACAAACTCAACCCAAATCTTTCTAGCACCTTTGGTGAGCCAAGGCAGGCTAGAGTATCAGTATGGTTGTTTCTGTCTCGTTTGATCCGTTCCATCCATATGGCCTGAAATTTTTGGATTAGATCCCTGGCCTTGTCTGCATACATGGCCATTCTTTCATCTCTTGCTTCGCAAACTCCAGTGAGTTGGTTGACAACCAACTGAGAATCGCTGAAAACCAATAGTTCGTCCGCATTGAAGTGCTCAGCGTTGCACAAGCCAACTAGTAGTACTTCATATTCTTCCTCATTGTTAGAGAGCTAGTGTTTGGGTGTTCGATGCTCGGGGGCAGGGCCGAATTCGGCGACAAAATCCGTCAAGACCTGGGCCTTGATTGCTATTCTGGGCTAATACCAAATGTCAAACTCACCAAGCTTCACTACTTATTTCATCGTTCGGCTCGAGAAATTGGCTCGCCCAAAGACAGATTTGAAGGGGAACTTAGTGAGGACATTGATGTTATGACCCTAGAAATAGTGTTATAGTTTTATTGTGACAATGAGTAGGGCGTAAGCCAGCTTTTCCAATGGTAGTTACCATGTCTCAGCATCCAAGAGAGTCTTACTAACATAGTATATCGGCCTCTGTTCATTTTCCACTTCATGAATCAGTACCGCGCTTACTGTATGATCTGAAACTACCAGATACATGTATAGCTCTTCCCCTGGCTCTGGAGTGGAAATGAGAGGTGGTGTACTGAGATACTTTTTGAGGTCTTGCAATGCCTTAGTGTAATCAGGTCCCCATTCGAATGCAACATTTTTCCTTAGAAGTTAGAAGAAAGGCTTCATTCTATCTGAGGTCCTACTAATGAACTAGTTCAGTGTTGTTGCCGTTCCAGCCAATTTTTGAAGTTCCTTAGCCTTTTTCGGTATTTCTATCTCTTGTATTGTTGTGATCTGATCTGGGTTGGCTTCGATTCCTCTGTGAGTGACCATGTAACCCAAGAACTTCCTTGTTCATACCTTGAAAACACATTTCAAGGCATTGAGGCGAAGTTGATGGGTTTTCAAGATGCTAAAAACTTCATTTAGATCGGCCAGGTGGTTTGTTACAAGACTTCTTTTGACCACCATGTCATCTATAAATGCTTCTATAGTTCTTCAAAACTAATCTTTGAACATCCGAGTCACCATCCGTTAATAAGTTGCTCCGGCATTTTTAAGGTCGAATGTTATCACCTTGTAACTGTAAATTCGTCTAGGAGTAATAAATGTTGTTTTCTCTTGGTCGGGGCCAAACAAAAGTATCTGGTGATAGCCGTTGTAGGCATCCAATAAACTCATCCGCTCATGCCCAGCCGTTGAATCGATGAGTTGATCTATGCAAGGCGAGGGAAAGCTATCTTTCGAAGAAGCTTTGTTAAGGCAAATAAAATCAACACAGACTCTCCATTTGTCATTCTTATCTTCACTACCACTGTATTAGACAACCACTGTGGATACTAGACCTCCCGAATTGCCCCCGCTACTAAAAGCTTGTCCACTTCTGCAATTACGGCTTTGGTATGCCCAACTGAGGATCTTCTACTCTTATGTGTGATGGGTCATGCTAAAGGATTGACATTGAGTTTATGGTAGGCAAATTCAGGATCCAGGCCAGGAGTATCATAGGCCGACCATGTGAATACCTTTATATTTTCCCTCGGCAAATCCAACAATTGAAGTTTCTCATCAACGCGATGCGAGGTACCAATAAGAAAGTATTTCTCAAGATCGCCTTCTTTCACCAAAACTTTCTCCAGATCTTCCACTTTCTTTTTAGCTGGGGTTCCCCTGATATCTCCCAGTGCAGGCTGATTTACTACTTCGACCGTCTAAACCCAATTACAGAGCTATTTGCTTTTCACGACAAATGGGGTGAGCTGGTGATAGGTTGAGGGAATTGCTTTCATTTGTTGAATCCATGGTCGACCAAGGATGGCGTTGTTAGAGGATGGGGTGTTTACAACCAAAAATTCTATCTGAAGAGTTCTTGTCCCAACTACTACAGGTAATACTATCCTACCTAGCGGCCACTCAAGTTGGGAATTGAAGCCAACTAGTGGTACCGTTGCTAGGGTGAGATTCTACTCAGCAAGATCGAGCTTCCTGAACAAATCATAGTACAGGATATCTGCAACACTACCCTGGTCCACTAGGACTCATTTCACATCAAATCATTTTCCAATCCCAATAGTAATAATCAATGCATCAGTGTGTGGATGTTGAATACCTTTTACATCTTTTTTAATAAATGATACAATACATAAGGGAGATTCAGGTACCATCCTAACCTTTTCGGTGCGGGACCGACTGACATTACTTGCTGAATCTGCGCAGCTTTTGTAATTTCTTCTCGAAGTACTTCCTCGTGCTCGAGATTGGTTATGCAATGGATCACGTTGATGACCAGTCAAGTGGGATGCTCGAGGTTTGGTTGTGGTGGGGGATTTCCTTGTTCGATCACGATCTTGTATGGATCGACGTAGTCTTGGAGGTGCCCGGCAGCTACCAAATCCTCCAAATGTTGTTTCAACGCTCTGCCGTTTTGAGTCATGTGCCCCCTATCTTAGTGATAGGTACACCTTAGCTTTTGGTTGCGCTGAGTTGGGTCTCTTAACATCTTTGGTAGCCAAACGAAGTATGGTTCTCTCTTGATTTTCTCTATGCTACGGTAGATAGGTTCTTTCAACAACATGATAACTGCTTCATGGGACTTAGATTTGTCTACCTCGTTCACTGTGACTTTTCGGGGTTCTCTTCGGTCTACTCTTCATCGGTCTCCCCGACTCTGTTACTCGACCGACACCACTTCAATGGGAATCTGATCATCTTCAAGACGAGCGTACTGTTCAATTCTCGCTCGTAAATCCTTCAGGGTAGTGGTTGGGCGCTTGGTAAGCAATTGCCTCAACTTTCTTTCTGGTTGTAGACCATGCTTGAAAAACATCACTGCCATCTGTTCGCTGTAGACATTCTCTTCTAAATCGTTGTATTCTTTCCAGTACCTCCTTGCATAGTTACGCAGTGTTTCCTTCTTTTGTTTTTGGAGACCGAACAAGGTATCTGGTTCCTTTGGGATTTTGGTGTTGGAAACAAATCTGGCAAAGAATTCTTCAGAGAGTTGTTTCTAGTTGTAAATCGATCCAAGAGGGAGACAATCGAACCATCAGAGTCCGGACTCTCCCAGGCTAGACGGGAAGACCTTGCACATCAGTGCCTCATTTCGGTTCTATAAAGACATCATTTGCCTATAATGGCTGATGTGTGTGAGTGGATCTGACTTTCCATCATATGGTGTGAACTTTGACAAGGTGAACTTCTTAAGGGGTTTCATAGCTTCAATGTCTGGAGAGAAAGGAGAGGAGACGAGTCGATCCATTGCTCAGTGTTCCTCTGATGAATAGTACGATCAAGGTGCTGAGCTTCGCGTTCCCATCATTGCTCATTTTCTCTATTCCCAATCAACCAGGTACGAAGATCCTGAAGATAAAGAGGATACTCTGTCTACTAGCTGACTATTTTTTGCCTCTTACTTCTTCCGGCGTGAACCACGAGTGTGGCTGCTTGCTGCTTCACTTTACACCGGAGTTTGCTGACTTCGTTGCCAAGAATCATTTCCAAGAACCTTTTTCGCTGGTGGTTCTAGGGATGGACTTCTCCGGTGCAAGCAGGAAAGTTCTGCACCGGTCCTTTTCTCCATTAGGTCGCCTATCATCTTCTTGAGTTGTGCTTTCATTTCTTGACTCTCCATCCCCATGGAATCGATGATACGATCTCTATAATCCTTCTCCAATAAGAATGGGAAGAGCCACTGGCAAAGGGCTGGCGGTGCTCAATAGAGTCTGGAGTCCGGTGGTTATTTCCAGTCTGCTCCTCTATAACTATTAGTAGTGCCAGGCCCTTATCCTTCGTCTTCTCCGTCAGTGGAATTGATGCAGATGGTGGAATGTCCTCAATTCCCATTACCAGAATCAGATGTAAAACTCAGATACGAAGAGTCCACGTTCACCGCACCAATTGTGAGTACCAAATCCCGCACTAGATGAAAGTGGATTGGAGCTCCACAGCTGAATAGAATTTCTAGGAACTAGGGACTTGCACCACAAAACACCTTTCGAGCTGTCCGATAGGGGTTGGCCGGAAAACCCCTCCGACATGGAAATGAGTGGTCGGAGAAGATGAAGAACTCTCTATAGGTCTAAAAAGAGGAAAAGAAAGAGTGTATTCAGTTTTGTTTAAGTGAGTAGTGTTGTCATGAGATAAGATTGGATTTGATACCTTTAATGTGAAGAGAGTGAGGCTACATATAGAAGACTTTGCTTGTTACTCAAGATGGTTTCATGGAGCTTTGGTGCTTCAAGGTTTCCCTTAACATTGCTCAAGGTGGGGGACCTTAAGGTAGTTTACAATGGATGCATGTGCTCATTGTAACCATGCATATAACAAATCACATTGCCTATGCTAACTGTTTCTGTGATTCTAGGGAGAAGGGACCAGCTGAGGTGGCAGCCTGCACATGCATGTATTCATAGCTTACATGTTTCTCTAAAAGGTTTCCTTAGCTCGATACTATTGTGCCTCGGCTCGGCCTTTCGTAAGACTGTTTGTAGAGATGGGCTAGCCCATTTAGACATCTTTGGGTGGGCTCGGCTCATTTTGGTTCTGAAGATGGGTTCGGCCCATCAGTTTGGTTCATGGATTAAGCCCAGCAGCTCGGCCGAACCCAGCATCATAGTTGGACTAGCCTTTCCACTACGAGTTGAGCCCAAGTGCTTGAGGACTTAAGAAGACTATTCTTCATGGAGATGGGCTCAATTGACTGGTCCACACATTCGCCTGACCCACTTGGGTTTGGGCTTAGCGAATTGGACTGGCCCTAGGCTTGGATTCGACCTGTTTCATTTTTTGTCCCTCTATTTGCCCGCTAGCTCATGCTAAGGTGCCCCTTAGGAGGGAGCTACTATTCAACACCACAACTATCGCATCGCTTCGGTTCTGCTCCATCTTGGCCTTAGTGGTGGTTCAATCCTGACATATGCACTCTGCATGTGTTCTTTCATGGTGATACGTAGCAACACGGGATTGGTGTGTAGAGATAGTGTGCTGATTCCATATAGAGGGACTTGATTTTATACCATCACGCCGATCAAGGGTCATAAATACCCTAAGGCTGTCTTTTTAACCCCTCTGTCTGCTCTAAGTTTTGAAATCCCCAAAACCCTTGTACTCACTCTTGCTGGTTCTAAAGGTGCTCCATTCTGAAGCTTGCCACCGTTACTGTTGGTTTCAAACGCTACCGTCCTCCCTTAATTCCAGTTTTCATGACCTTCATTATTTGTCCTCCTCTCGTCAAATCACTGTATGTTCATCTAAAACCCTTCGTTTCTCTTGCTTTTCTATTTCTGTCACCTTTGTTGGCCTTTATGCCACTATATCCAGCAACTAGTGCTATTTCTTCGTCATTCCGTCAATTCGGTTACATCTCTGCCCTTCTACGTCTAGATTATAGGCAAGTTCCATGCACTGGTTGATACTCCTGAAGCAATGGCCATGTTTCGTTGGGACTGTGGCATTCCGAATGACGTTACCCTTGCGCTGGCTAAAGTTAATGCCAAGCGCATGGGTACAAGGAATACTGCCACGTTCCCTGTTGCTACTATTGTCGAAAGGGGGTTTGGTTCCCTTTAGACCTCACATAGAAATAAGTCTAACCATTGTTCTTGTTCTCATTGGTGTCTTCGGTATAGCCCTAGAACACTAGCCTAGTTGAGTGAGTGTTTTTAAAGAATTCAACCT
Organism: Camellia granthamiana; assembly: GCA_036172215.1. Taxonomy (NCBI): domain Eukaryota; kingdom Viridiplantae; phylum Streptophyta; class Magnoliopsida; order Ericales; family Theaceae; genus Camellia; species Camellia granthamiana. The sequence continues at coordinate 139,515,449 of CM069904.1, read as the reverse complement.
TGTCAATTCTTAAAAAAGCAGCCCCACTTCGCACTCACATAGGTGACCTATACAAGGTATCTTATTATACCATGGTTGATTCTTCATCTCACTTAGGTCATTAAAAGCATTAGCTTAGCCTTCCACCCATACAAGGCATCACTGTATAAAAAAATGGGCAAGAGGATTTACCTCTTCAGTGACTCACCCGTTACACACAATTAGGTTGTCACATTTAACCTAGATCTTGGGATCTCCAGTTAACTAGGTTGTTCCGTTCTGGTAACATTTACAAAAAGGCCTTAACTCCATTCCTCTTGACAACATTTCTATTGACTCTTGAGTTAACCTTTTGGTTAGCGGATCCGCAATGTTGTCCTTAGACTTCACGTAGTCTAGAGAGACAACTCCATTAGAGAGTAATTGTCATATGAAATTATATCTACGACAGATATGTCTAGACTTTCCATTATACATACTACTTTGTGCCCGTCCAATCACCGATTGGCTATCACAATGAATACAAATAGCTGGCACAAGTTTCGACCAACGTGAAATATCTTTAACAAATTGGCGAAGCCATTCAGTTTCTTTAGTTGCTTTATGCAAGGGAATAAACTCAGATTCCATCGTTGATCTCAATATACACATTTGCTTAGAAGATTTTCAAGACATGGTTGCTCCTTCGAAGGTAAGCACAAAATCACAAGTGGATTTGGAGTCTTTTATATCAGATATCCAATTAACGTCACTATACCCTTCTAGTACTGCTGGGTATCTGGTATAATGCAACCTATAATCCTGGGTGTAGCGTAGATAACCTAACACCCACATAATGCCCCTCCAATGAGTAGCATTCGGATTACTCATGTATCTACTAAACTTGCTAATAGAGTAGGCTATATCCAGCCTTATACAACTCGTCAGATACATCAAACTCCCAATGACCCGAGAATATTTTAGCTGAGAAACACTCTCACCATTATTCTTGGTCAAATGTAGACTCAAGTCTATCGGTGTCCTAGATACACTTGTATTTGATTTACCAAATTTCTCAAGTATCTTCTCGACATAGTGACATTGAGAAAGTACAATACCACCAGATGTTCTGGTAATCTTAATACCTAGAATTACATCTACAAGGCCCATATCTTTGATATCAAACTTAGAGTTTAACAATCTCTTGGTAGTTCTAATCATTTCATCATTACTACCAACAATGAATATATTATCGACATATAGACACAAAATGACATAACATCTGTCAGTAGCTTTGACATATACGCATTTGTCACACTCATTAATTCTAAACCCATTTGACAACAAAGCATTGTCAAATTTTTCATGCCATTGCTTAGGAGCTTGCTTCAAATCATACAATGACTTGACAAGCTTACAGACTTTCTTATTTTGTCTAGGAGCTGAAAACCCCTCGAGTTTCTCCATGTAGATTTCTTCATCTAAACCGCTAGTGTCCTTGATCTCCGATACGCAAGGGGAGTTTGATACTGGTTACTCACTACTCCTTCCATTTTTTTATAAAACATTCAAAATCTTTTATCCTAAAAATTCTGCAGATTCTCTTACCTTTCTTAACCCTTCTATTCAGACACCTTAGCTTTGATATTAATGCCCTTTCTTCCTCATACACCAGAACAAACTTCACAGGAGCTAATCGCCAGCTCTCTTCCCACAGTCCTATTTGCCACATCAAAAAATGATCTATACATATTTGAGTGAACTACCCATAATTCTCGGGATACTCTTCTAAGAAGTATAACATTGTATACCAATACAATCAACAAAAAAGAAAAACAAAAAAAGTGGGACGAAACAAGGCACTAGGAAACCACCATCACCACAATAGCTATCCTACTGCAAAAGCATATTCCTCTCTACTGTCAAATCTTTTCTGGTACCAAATAAATAGCAAAATTGCCCCGTGTAAAGATGAAGATTCCCCATTCAAAATAATTCAAAAGCATAATCATTTTTCCGCCTTTACTTTATGTCAATCATTTCTGAAAATATCTTTACTTTACAACCACGCAAACCACCACAAACGTGACACGTGTATAGCACTATCCGGCAAGGGAATCAAAGTACACACACCACTCACACCCGGGCCTGGGTATGACTTCCTTTTAACTACATCCATACACATGTCCACAAGTACATGAATGGTCCTGTTCTTGAAGGTCTTTCGAGGTAGGGGGATTTGGGCGAATGGGTCACTGTTCAGGTCCTATTATCAGAGGAGGAGGAGAGTTCTTCGTCAATATATAAATCGTGTATATTATTCTTGTGTATCCATAATCTAATGTTGTCGTCTTCATTGTAAACATAGAAACAACAATTTTGACATAATTCGTATTTCACAAAATTCTAACTTACGAACAAATTATTATTTTCTGCCCATTTTTTTACTTCTTCATTTAAAAAAGGAAATGAATTAAAGGGGCTAGTAAATGGGGGGCCGCTCTTGTTTGTAATGATCCCTTAAAAATATTTTTAATTTGGGGTATTTTGTGACGTAATCGGTGGGACATCTTTCTTTACAGAGAGCAAATAATTATTCCTTTGTTTTTACTTCTACATGTATTCCCTGCTAGAGTTCATGTCTGTTCTTCAAACGACTTTTCCCCTTAGATGAAAATTCTCCCCATTCTACGAATTCACCCCATTTCTATATATACTGTCGACTTGCTATTAGAGAATAGAGTTTTTCTATATTTGGATGATATATGCTGATGTTGGTTCCAGTGAGATCAAAAAATCTCGGGTTGGAGGTTTGGATCTTCTTTGTACATTGAACCATGGTATGAAGATGTGGGTTTCCATCTTCATGGAGCTCCCTTGCGACAAGTATGTAGTATGGTTGGCATGCTAGTTGGAGAAAGGATTGGTGGAGTTCTAAGAGTTGTTCTTTTGGGCAAGGGCATTGTGGGTAGGTAAGGAAAACATTATTGGCACCAAAACGGAAAGAGGCTTGGTGAGGCATTTTGCAGTGGTAAATAATAAACTCACACCAGCCATACAAGGGCTCCCTATTGGTTACAAAACCTGGTGTGAATTATGTAAGTTAGTGTGACTGGGGGGGTGCTGTATTAATATTACCAGCGCCCCCTCCCTCCTCTCCCCCACACTGATCTAACTCGTCCATTCATGTACTTGTGGACACGTGTATGGATGTAGTTAAAAGGAAGTCACACCTGAGCCTAGGTGTGAGTACTTTTGATTCCCTTGCCGGATAGTGCTATACACGTGTCACATTTGTGGTGGTTTGAGTGGTTATAAAGTAAAGATATTTTTAGAATGATTGACATAAAGATTTGAATATTAAAAGGGGTATTACATATAGTAAAATGAAGGAATATTTGAAGTATTCTATGAGTGATATGCCAAAAGATTCGCAAATGAGGGCCCCATTTATTGTTGTGTTATCTAAAAAATATACTAATGATAATGTTGGTGTTTGGGCATTGTGCTCCAACAAAGGCTATTCCGATTCTGACATGGACTAAGTATGTGGGTTTACTGGAGAGGTGAAAAGATTTGTTTGAGTAAAGGAGGTTTTGGGTAAAGTGGTTCAGTTATTCATGAACGCAGAGGTCATCTGAGTTTATTTGAGATTGATGTAGGTAGAGGTGGTGTTGGTGTTAGAAAAGAGGATGTTGATCAGAGAGGATTAGTTGTTATAGACTCCGCAAAATTTTCTGATGTTTTACAAAATGTAATAATGAGTGTAAAAAATAGTGATGACTCTAAAGATGTAATAGTTGATGATAAGGGAGATGTAGTAAGTAAATAAAATTTTAAGTGGTTACATAAATAAAATTAATAAAATTTTTCATTAATCATGACAGTGGTTACATTTATATCAAATCATTCTCTCATTTTTGGGAACATTGCATCTGACCAACTACTGTCCCCATTAGTAAATATAATACAGAGAATTCCTTCTCTAATAGTGAGATCTGGTTGGAATTTAACAAATAAATGGAAGTCTCTCTGGTAACCTACTAAATTTTTCATTAGTTCTGTTGGGACTGTCAAGTATTTGATGTCATCTATGACATTGTAGACGGCGTTTGGATCGTAGTCCTTGAAACTTATTCAGCTGGAGAAGTAGTTGTGTCGTCAGAGACTTCTGGCCCATGCAGTTTTTCCTGTTCTTGAAGGTCCTTCGAGGTAGAGAGATATTGGGCAGATGGGTCGCTGTTCAGGATCCTGTTATCAGAGGAGGAGAAGAGTTCTTCATCAGCATGTAAATCGGGTATATTATTCCTGTGTATCCCTAATCTAATGTTGTCGTCTTCACTGTAAATAGACAAACAACAATTTTGACGTAGTTCGTATTTTACAAAATTCTGACTTACAAACAAAATATTATTTTCTGTCCATTTTTTTACTTCTTCATTTAAAAAAGGAAATGAATTAAAGGGGCTAGTATATGGGGCCACTCTCATTTGTAATGATCCCTTGAAAATGTTTTTAATTTGAGGCATTTTCTAACGTAATCAATGGGACGTCTTTCTTTGCAGAGTGCAAAGAATTGTTCCTTTATTGCTACTTCTACAAGTATTTCCCGCTAGAGTTCATCTTTGTTCTTTGAATGATTTTTCCCCTTAGATGAAAATTCTCCCCATTCTACAAAATCGCCCCTTTTCTGTATAGACTGTTGACTTGCTGTTTAGAGAATGGAGTTTTTCTATATTTGGATGATATATTCCGCCGTTTGTTCCAGTGAGATCGAAAAATCTCGGGTTAGAGGTTTGGATCTTCTTTGTGCATTGAACCATGGTATGAAGGTGAGGGTTTCTATCTTCGTGGAGCTCCCTTGCGACAAGTATGTAGTATGGCTGACATGTTAGTTGAAGAAAGGATTAGAGGAGTAAGAGATATTCTTTTGGGCAAGGGCATTGTGGGTAGGTGAGGAAAACATTCTTGGCATAGAAATAGAAATAGAAATAGGCTTGGCGAGGCATTTTGTAGTGGTAAACAGTAAACTCGCACCAGCTGTACAAGGGCTCCCTATTAGTTAAAAAACCTAGTGTGAATGGTGTAAGTTGGTGTGACTGGGGGGCGCTGTATTAATATTACCAGCGGCCCCCCACCCACATTGATCTGGGCTGTCCATTTATGTACTTGTGGACACGTGTATGGATGTAGTTAAAAGGAAGTCACACTTGGGCCTAGGTATGAGTGTTGTGTGTACTTTTGATTCCCTTGTCAGATAGTGCTATACACGTGTCACATTTGTGGTGGTTTGTGTGGTTGTAAAGTAAAGATATTTTCAGAGTGATTGACAAAAAGCAAAGGCGGAAAAATGATTATACTTTTAAATTATTTTGAATAGGGAATCTTCTTCCTTACACGGGACAATTTTGTTATTTATTTGGTACTAAAAAAGATTTGACAGTAGAGAGGAATATGCTTTTGCAGTGGGATAGCTATTGTGGTGATGTTGTTTACCTTGTTTCGTTCCTTCTTTTCTGTCTTTCTTTTTTATTGATTGTATTGGTATACAATGTTGTACTCCTTAGAAGAGTATCCGGAAAATTACGGGCAGTTCACTCAAATGTGTGTAGATCATTTTTTGACATGGCAAATAGGACTGTGGGAAGAGAGCCAGTGGTCAGCTCCAATGAAGTTTGTTCCGGTGTACGAGAAAGAGAAGGCGTTAATATCAAAGCTAAGGTATCTAAATAGAAGGGTTAGTAGAGGTAAAAGAATTTGCAGAATTTGTAGGATAAAAGATTTCGAGTCTTTTATTAAAAATGGAAGGAGCAGTGAGCAGCCAGTATCGAACTCCTCTTGCGTACTGTAGATCAAGGACACCAGTGGCCAATGGATATAATCGTAGTTACCGTGGTCATGCACCATTTAAGGCGACATACATTCGCAAACGGTACGTTCAAAATATTTCCCGATATATTAACAAGACTAAGAGGGAAGTAAGGAAGTTTCAACTCTACGATGAACAATTAAGGGACGTTAAATTTGATAATAAAGGTGTGGCGAAATTGCTGAATGGTATTGAGTTAGGTAATAAAAGATGTGACCATCAATCAGACAAAATCGTGATTAAGAGTAAAAAATTAATTGGGAATGTTCAATTGGGACAAGATGCTAAAGAGGAAGTTGTGGTCCACAACGTATTATTTTTCATCATAAGTGATAATAGTCCGTCAGATTCCGTCCCCACACCTAATAAGATATTTATTGGAGTTGGTGAGGGTAATCCTGACACTTGAATTGTTGATCCTGACTAGTCTGATAGGTTTCAGATGCTAAAGAAAATGAGATTCAAGCTCATTGGTGGAAAGGACAAAGAGCTCAATCGTCACGAAATAGAAGTTATGGACCGGTTCTTCCCTGTTGATGTTTGGACGAACTGCAAAGATACGATGTTGGGAAATGTTGGAAGTATTCAGAAGAGTACCATATATTTAGTGGCTACTACTGTTAGTGGAAAGGAATGCAAAATTACATTAAGGAGTCAAATGTACATTGAAACTGTTTAGAATTATAATTTTATGTATATTTATTTGTAATGTTCAGGTGAATGGAGGTGGACGATATAAAAATTGGTGTTGTTGAAGGTGTTTTAGCAAGTGATTTTAGTTGTATTGAACTTGCGTTACCTAATTTATTTTCTCAGTTGAGGTTGAGATACAGACAAAAGAGTATTAAGGTTAATAAAATATTCCCCCCCTTTGTGCAACCAATACCAGTGGGTTAGTCAGAGTAAATGTATATAATCGGAGGTTAGATGGCAATGATAGTCTGCAGGCGTATTTTATTTTCCTTGTGGATTGTCAATGCGAGTTAGTGTATTATGGGAATTGTTATTGTTCCATTAATGACTAATAAGGGATTCATTTAAGAAAGATGTCTTTACATTCATTTAATGTATCTCCAAACCACGTAAAGTAGCTATCGCAATCACCATGAGAATAGATATTGTCCTTGTCACGGGTGAATACGTATCAACGTAATCCAAGCATTCTCACTGTCTGTATCCTTTGATGACTAGCCTAGTTTTATACTTATCAGTTAACCTATCAGCCCTCATCCTTCTTCTAAAGATCCACTTACTCCCCAAGGCCTTACTGTCAGGGGATAGATCAACCAACTCCCAAGTATAGTTCCATAAGATGAAGTCAATTTCACTCTTAATCGCTTTTTTCCATAAAGGACTTTCAAGTGAAGTCACAGTTCCATGGAAAGTTTGAGGTTCTTCCTCTAACATATAAGGCAAGAAGTTCAGACCAAAGGACTTGGAAGTCCTAGCCCTCTTGCTCCTTATTGGCTCATCTACTTTCTCATCTTGATCATTCTCACTAGGACCATCTTTAGGTTCCTTTTCAGAACTTTGATCATTTCCTCAAGTTCAGCAAGGAAACGCATCCTCAAAGAAAGACGCATTCTTCGACTCCACAATAGTATTCTTGTGTTTATCTAAAATATCAGACTCATGCACGAGAAACCTATATGCACTACTATTCTGTGCATAACCAATGAATATACAATCCATAGTTTTCAGACCTATCCTAACCCGCTTGGGTGTAAGTACAACCATTTTGGCAAGACACCCCCACATTCGTAAGAAGTCTTGTGACCTTTCCATAATTCTTACGGAGTCTTATCCACTTTTTTCCGAGGTATTCTATTTAGAATGTAATTCATGAAGAGAATTTCTTCCCTCCACAAGTTCAGTGGCAACCCAAAACTTATCAACATTACATTCATCATTTCCTTCAACATCCTATTTTTCTGCTCAACAACACTATTTGACTGAGGGGAATAAGGCGCTGTAATTTGGTGGACAATTCCAGATTCCGCACAAATCTCAATAAAAGGTGATTCATATTCTCCACCACGATCACTTCTAAAGGCTTGATTTTTCAGCCTAGTTGATTCTCAACTTCATTCTTAAAAAGAATAAATTTATCAATCGACTCGTCTTTGCTTTTAAGCAAATACACATAACAGTATTTAGTGCAATCATCAACAAAAGTGATGAAATACTTGTTGCCACCACGTGATTGTACGACTTTCAAGTCACACACATCACTGTACACTAAATCTAAAGGCTCATTACTTCTTTCAACAGAATGAAATGAAGTCCTTGTCAATTTAGCTTCTACACAAGTTTCACACTTATGATTTGGATTAATCTTGAAATATGGTATGTGATCTAACTTGATTAATCTACGCAAAGGGTCAAAATTTACATGATCGAGTCTACCGTGCCATAATTCAGGGGACTGAAACATATAAGCAGAAGAATAAGCTTTCTCATTAATCTTAGTAATAATAGTCGTTACATGGAGCTTAAACATACCGTCTGACATATAACCTTTCCCCACAATGACTCCGCTCTTGGTTAACATGACCTAATCAGAAACATGCAGAAGCCATGCTTGCTTAAGAGCGACCATGAGATAAGGTTCTTATGAATGTCCAGCACAAATAGGATATTGTTCAGAGTCAGCTCTTTTCCTGAAGTCATCTTCAAGGCCACCTTTCCTTTACCCTCAACAGTTGAGGTCGCAGAATTTCCCATGAACAACTCACTATTTGAAACTAGTTCGAAAGTTCTGAACATCTTCTTCTCACCACAGATGTGGCGAGTGGCCCTACTGTCCACCAACCATTCCTTCAGGGTGGACCCCACCATGTTTACCTTAGAGATGATAGCTGACAGGTACATGTCATCCACATCTTGTGAAAGATCCTCCATTTTAACCATATGAGCCCAGGTTTTGTTCAGTTGAGGGTTCCTGTAAGGCTTTTTCTTCTTGCGGCAATGAACCGCCTGATACCCATTACTTCAACAGTTAAAGCACTTTCCATTGAACCTAAAAGTAGGTTCCTCCGACTTGTAGGCCAACCTTTTGGAGACACCGCCTGTAGCCCCCAACTTCGAACTTTTGCTTGTCAGTGGCTTCTTCTTCACCCCAGAAGATTGGCCATGCTCAACCATGTTTGTTTTCACAATAGAGGTACTCTTCCTTTCTTCCTGTTGTCTTCTTCAATTCGGAGCCTAACAACGAGCTTTTCGATTGTCATCTCCTTTTGTTTGTGCTTTAAATAGTTTTTGAAGTCTTTTTAGCCGTTAGGCAGCCTCTCAATCAACACAGCTGTTCGGAATGATTCACTCATAAACATTCCCTCTGCATGAATCTTGTGCAGAATCACTTTGAAATCTTGGACTTGGCTAATGACAATCTTTGAGTCCACCATTTTGAAGTCTAGAAACTGGCCAACGACAAATTTCTTTGCCCCAGCATCCTCGGTCTTGTACTTTTTGTCCAAAGCATCCCACATCTCCTTCACCAACTTCTTGGCATAAAACACGTTGAGCAGTGTATCTGCCAAGACATTTAGAATATAGTTCCGGTAAAGGAAGTTTGCCTTCTTCCAAGCATCTAGAGTCATGAGGTTCTGCTTGTCTCACTCATTCTCCTCCATGGCTACTAGACCTTCACACAAAAATCTTGCAAGACTAAAAGTAGTCAGGTAGAACAACATCTACTGTTGCCACCTCTTGAAATTCACTCCAGTGAACTTCTCCAGGCGCTTATGAGGGTTGAGTGGTCCTCCCGAAACAGCAGCAAGAGTAACAATAAGGTTGACCACATAGGTCACAACAACAGGGTTGACCACAGAGGTCACATTAGGGGTTGGCAAGCCAATTGTCCTGAGGTTCTAATCCCCAATAACATTAGCAGTAATAGTGACAGTTGCCATTTTCTAAAAAATTTAACAAAATTTCACTATTTTGTGTTTCCAGAAATTAAACTTAACACTAGAAAATCTCAAAGTTAAAAATTTAATTGAAAACTAGTCCCACCACTTACCCTAGAATCGAACATGGTTAGGAAAGTTTTTAAAAAGACTAAAATGATTCCAGAAAAACTTACCTTAAAATGCTTCCAAAACATTACAAGCAAACAAACTTGTTTCAACATATTAGTAAATAACCATAGCTAAAGCTCAAGCAAAAATTTGCTTCAAATATAAAGAATATAAACCCATTCAATTAGGATTCTATTTGGTCCAAAACTCCTTTCAATGCTTATGTATTTCTGTTCAATAAAAAGGTTAGTAATCCAACATTTTTTTTATTGCAATCCAAATTCTATTCATTTGGATTTGCATTTTTTTTTCCATTCCCTTTCCCATCGGTATTCCTGTAAAGAAAGTTAGCAGAAAATCACAACAAAATACAAAGCAAATAATTGAAAGAAACTGTAAAAGAAATGAATTAATTTAATCGCAAAATTAAGTAAAAATTAAAATGGTAGACAAGTTACACAATTAAATTTATAACTCTAAAAATTAAATTAAAATTAATTAGCAAGAGTTATAGGAAATTATTACACAATAAACATGTAAATAATTCTAGCAATTAAGCAAACAATTCTAGAGCAATTAACATGTAAATTAAACTAAAAATTAGATATAAATCAGGCGAACAATTCTAGAACTTTAAAAAATAATAAGCATGTAATTTAACTTAAATCTAGAAAATTCATAACAAGCAAATTATCCTACAAATCTAGAATTAATAAACATGTGAATTAAATTAGAATCTACAAAATACGAACATGTCTATTATACTAGAAAAGTAGAATCATATTTAGCATGTCAATTTTAACTATAAAATTTAAACACTCATGAGCATGCAGATTATATTATAAAATTATATAATAAAGAAGTATGCAAATCATGCTCATAACATAAAATCAAACTGTGGTATTCAAATTCTAATCTCACTACAACGTATAAGAGTTTTAGTGACTAAATATTTTAGTCACTAACAGTGAAAATTTTGTTACAAAAGACATTTTATCTTCGTGAGGATAATCGTTAAAAGGTCGTTTTGAAAAGTCAAAAATAAGGTTTTTAGTGATAAAATTTTAAAATTGTCACTAATAAATCGGCTTTTAGGGATAAAATAATTTGGTCTCAAAATGATTTATTTTTTGAGACATCACTAATATCCAATTTTTGTTACTAAAAATATAATAACAACACTTTTCGCAACAAAAATATTTAGTCTTTAAAAAATAATTTTATCCCTAAATTTTGATCTCTAAAACCTTAATTTTTTGTAGTGTCTATAAGCATTCTGAATTTCCTAAACATGAACAAAATAAAAAATATATCAAAATTAGTTACATAAATAAGATCATCTCATATAAAATGACTACTACATAAACGAACGGTTTTTTTAATTTATTTTTATTACGCAGTTGGAAACAGTACTCAATTTGATTTATTATGAGCAGGCAGTGCTATATTTTATAATAAAACTCACAATATTTTCCGATACAGAGAAACATGCAGTTTATGCATTCTACTAGAAAGTAAACTTGAAGCGAATATAATGAGGAACATATTTATTTAAGCCTTGTTTGGCATAATTTATTTTAGTCTATCTTATTATCTTTTTATCTCTTTGAGGTCACATCAATCAATATCTCATCTCTACTTTTCTACACATCTTTTTATAAAATATGAAAAAGTACACTTATTTAGAACATCTCAAATCACCCTTTACTTAAATAAATTGACCATCTAAACATGAAGTTGGAAAAAGCAGGTTTATGTATGCTACAATTTTTTTTGGTGATGAACTACGTTCTCGGTATTAACAAAACATGTTTTGTTTCGTCTTCTTTTTTTTTTTTTTTTTTTTATATATGTATATTTTTTTTTTAATTTGACTACTAGCAGTAGCTATTACGTATGAATTTATTGGTTAATTTCATGGGAAACATAAGGATCTATTTTAAGATTGTTATACAAATTGTATAATTAAATAAAATAAATAAATAGATTCATATTTAATAAATTACATTACAGAACATAAAATCATGGGAAATCACAACTAGATGGCGTCTATCTCTCAAGATATAACGGTATAGACCTACTAACGCAGAAGCACCGTCTGTTTAGCTCCAACGAACTAACAATTGCGACACTTTCTCACACAGGAAGAAGAATATAAAAGCAGATTGACTGTATAGTATTGAAGCCAAAAATTAGTAGATACCTAAGACCGAATAAGAGATCTCCTTTTATACACAATAGAGGGCGACAGAAGAAGCTTTTCTGCAACAAATGCAGAATTCAATTTCTGCAAAACTAAAAAAGTAATGTAGGAAAACCGATGGTGTAAATCATTATCTTAAGTGTAGAAGTTACACACAATATAGACATGTGTATCATCATCTTAAGTGTAGAGGTTACACAAAATAGACATGTGTGAAGAGGTCTCCTTTTATACACAATGGGGGAGAGAGGAGGATTTTTTCTGTAACAAATGCAGAATTCAATTTCTACAAAATTGAAGAAGTAATGCAGGAAAACTAATGGTGTAAACCTAACCCATTCCAGCAAGCCTCAAGTCCCAAGATTCACGAACCATAGTTTTGGTCCAAACCCATCTGTGGAGAAGTAGTTTAGAAATACTCTTCTGATCCTGAGGGACGCTCGTGATCCGCTGATAGTCACCTGAAAAGGGAATAAACACTCCGGTCGGGAGTGCCGGAATTAGCACTCCGACGGACAAGTCAGTCTCCACACTCAAGAATGCTTGTATTCTAAGTTAAGCACAACAATTCTCACACATCTTTCTTATTCTGTTGCTCCTTTATTTATACTTGTTTCCTGGGTCTCGGGGCCAGGCCCACTTTTAACTCATTATCCTCTTATTTACTCGGCTCCATAGTTCAATATCTATTCGGCTTATCTGTATTATTCGGCATTCTGATCGTACAAGATAGAGCCGAGTAATATCTGTCTTCCAGAGTATGCTTCTGACTCTTCCAATTATCCGGCTCCCACAATTGCCCCCCAAACACCCCACTAGCATCAGTTAGTCGGCGTGTTTGGCTTCTAGTCTGGGCAGTCAAAAATTTCGGCGGTTAACCCTCTTCCCGATGCATGTCAGAACGCGTACATGCTTTTTGGTCACGGCAACGCTTTCCCGCCTCATTCGTGCTTCTCTCGCATTTATTACGATTTGAAACTTCAGTCCCTTCAAATGCATGCTTTTTTTTAATATTTGAACCTCTTGGATTGCCAGTCGGTGTCTCTCCTCCGACACGTTTTCTGCGACTCCTCTCCGTCTTCTCCTTTGCCTTTCGTAAGTTTTCTTGTCTTCTCTTTGCAACCCTACTTTCCGTATTTATTTTTGATTTAGAATATCCTTGCGTCCTTACCAGAATGGCTAAGCATTTGAAAGACCTCCTTTCTGAGGGTCGAATTTCTGGGTTCCGAAGACATTTCTCTATCCCCGATGATGTCCATTTATCTCAAGTAACGAACAATACCCTTGATATGGAGAGGGACGACCAAAATACAATCGTCTTTCCTCTCCTATCCATTGCAGAGGGCGAAGTTCGCTTTCCCCTACACCCATTTCTTAGGGCCGTCCTCTGCTATTGGGGTTTGATTCCTTCGCAACCCAATGTGAACTTTTTTCGAATTGTAATGGGAATCGTAGAGTTGAACCGGTGTCTCCGGATCGGCCTTGGCATTCCGGCGATTCGGCACTGCTACGCGTTAGCCAAATCCTTCGGTTGGCTCGGGCACTATTTTCTCAGGGCTAAGGACACCGACCATCACTTGGTAACGATGCTTGCCAGCTCTGGCAAACAAGTTGATGATGTAATGGTCAATGTCCGAGACAACTGGGAATTCGGCGAAGGCGAAGATCGCCTAGACCCTATTCCCAGACGGAGGGGTGAACCAGGTTGCCGTATAACTCCTTGTTTTGTTGATCTTTCTTTTATTCGGCTTTTTCTCGAAGTCTAACCCTTTGTTTTTACAGGCAATAAGTTGAAGAGGATTCTGACCTCGGCTGACGACGAAGTCTTTGCGGAAATTAAAACTGCACTAAAGTACTTTAGCCGTCCAAACGTACATAAGCAAGGGAGAGCCGCCCATATTCTCCTACGGTACGAGCCTACTTATACTACATTCTCGGCCGCAGACGATATTCCGACCCCAACCGGCGAACAACACCTTACGGCTCTTATCTTCCCCAGCTTCAAGACCCTCAGGCAAATTGGTCTCGAAGCTTCTGATTCGGAGCAAGAGTTAAAGCCGGTGGTCGAAGTAGTTGCCGAATCAACGAAGGTGTTCGCTACGGAGGCCGAAGAGGTCGACGAAGCTCTGAAATCAGTGTTTGCGGTAGCCGATCTTAACCAGCCTAACTGTTCGTCCACTTCGGGTCGGGCGGAGTTTTCCTTCGGAGATATTTTTACAAACTTGGGAGATCTACCCGACGCTTTTTCTGAAGGCATGGCTGGGGAAAATCTCACGCAGATGGCGAGAAAGAGAAATGCCAAGCGAATGGCCGCCCAAAAGAAAGCCGAGGCCGCTCGTTCTGAGCCTGCCCCGGTTGAATCTTTACAACCGGTTACTGGAGAAGAAACGGCTCAAGTTATTGTGGCCGAGACGGAGGGGGCTGAACAGCAGGTTACGGAAGAACGACTGGCTTCAAAAGAGCGGGGCGAAAAACGTTCCGCCGAGGGAAAAGCTGGCTCAGAGGATAGCCCTGCTGACAAACGGCCTCACTTAGAGGAGTCCGACGTGGTTGTCCCCTTCATTGTTCAACCAAAGATCAAAGACACGCCAATCTCCTCTGACGCATCTGCCATGAAGGATCCAGCCATGGCGTTGAGCTTGGCCACCTCAGTTTCGCTACCGGCTGACAAGGCCACCTTTCAAGAAGAGCTGGATTTGGTAGCTATAGCGTTCGCTGCCCAGTCGGTCCTTCTGGTATGTATACGATACTTTCTTTTTTGCTCGTTTGGTTTGGTTTGCATACGATATTGCTTGATGTGGTGATCCAAACTTGTTTTGTAGATGGTTGGAAGGATAGCCGAACTAGGCCGCCGGCAGCGTAATGCCATTGAAAGAATTGGCCGCTTAAAGTTTGAAGCTGAAGGTGAAAGAAGCAGGGCTGAGTTCGAGGCGATGAGAGCCGCAATGGAAAGTGCTCGAGCCGAAGCTGAAAAGGAGAGGGCTCGGACTACTGACCAGCTCAGATCCGAAGCCGAGGATAGGGTGAACGCGAGCGAGGAGTCGCTCAAGTTAGCCCAGGAGGCGCTTTCCAAGGCAGAGGTCAAGTTAGAAAAATTGAAGGCGGCAAAGGAAAAAGCCAAATCTGTAGCTTCTATGGCGGTAGAAGCTGGGAAAAGCGCCGCCTTGAAGGAATACGTAGATGAGGTCCCCAAATTCGAGAATCGGGGATTCAAACATGGGTGGCTCAAAGCCCTTGCTGCCGCTGGAGTTACATTGGCCTTGCCAATTCCATACGAGCAAGTGGACGTTGAGCCACTTGAGTCTGATCCAGAGGATTGATCTGGGAGACATTCTAATTTTATTAGGTATCTTTAATTTCAATGTACGTTTTTGTTTAGTGGATCCTTGTTAGTTCAAGGTAATTTTCATGTATAAATTAGTTACTATCTGTGCTCAATTTATTAATGAAAATTTCCTTCCCATTTCACTATTATTTGTACGAAGTTTTTGATATTAATGAAGAGTTTTGCCTTCTACTACTTTGGATAAAATGATTACTGTCTATTGTGCCTTCTAACTAGCGATTGGATAACAGTGTAATCTTGGCAATTACATTAGTTACACTTTAATTTATCCAAACAACTAAATCGACTCTTGGTACCGAATAGGACCAGTAAATCGATTCATGAAGAGGCTGCGGCACTCAAGCCGAATAGATTGATGAATCTGCCTTTGCCCCAACTGGTCCATGAACATTAAATCGACTCTTGGTGCCGAATAGGACTAGTAAATCAATTCATGAAGTGGCTGCGGCACTCAAGCCGAATAGATTGATGAATCTGCCCTTGCCCCGGCTGGTTCATGAACATTAAACGCCGAATCACACAATATTGATGAGTCGATTTGTGAAGCGGCTGCGGCACTCAAGCCGAATAGATTGATGAATCTGCCCTTGCCCCAGCTGGTTCACGAATTTGCCCTTACGGAAGTTAAGACTGCCGAATAACAGTGTTTGATGGAGGCACGACTCGGTCGGCGCCGGGCTGTTGAGGTTTCGATGTTAATGAGATTGCCTCAGTGGCGCTGCCCTGGTAGGGAATAAATGAATGAAGGTCCTATCTATGTGCTCAGTGAGCAATTTAGTCCAGGTCTTTGATGAAGAATAAACAAGCGCGAATGTCGAATAGACTCTTCTTTAACAGCAAAGGGGAAGCGAAGACGCTAGCTGAGTTGGGAGGAGACATAAATCGAAGTGGCGAACCTTCGCGGGCGGGAGGCAGGATTTCGAGGGATCGGGAGAGACGTGAATCTCCTCGTCGTCGAAGTAGGTCGCCTAGGAGAGACAAGGAGCCACAGGGCAAATCCCCACAACCCCGTTCTGAAAGGGAGCCCGGTGCGAACCCACGCCCATTGAGCTTTGCAGTCTTCGTGGGGAATAGACCCATGACAGATGCGAACTCGATCGTTCGAGATTCAAGTGTGGCAGTCGAATTTGCTCGATAGATTTTTCCTCCCGAGGTCCAGCAGTCGATGGTAGGTCGGCAGGACTTCGAAGTGTTTCGTGAAGGCATTCATGGTGCGGTGAAGGGGCCCTACACCGCCTAAGAAATCGGCATGCATCTCCGTGCTGCCCGCCGAGAAATAAAGAAGAGGGATGAACGCATCCGAAGCTTGGAGGCTCGCGCAGAAGAGGCTGAGCGTGAGCTAAGGAAGGTCAAGGCCGTTTAGGCACAACCCGTCGGACAGGCTAACCCAATCGTGGAAGAAAGGGTCACCCAGCGGCTTATCAGTACCGCACTCCCCGATCGCGATACGGCGAGCATGTTCGCAATGGAATCCGCGAAGGGGAGGGCCTATGAAAAAGGCTTCCACGAAGGCCAGAAAGTAGGGATACAGAAGACCAAGGAAAAGCTCACTGAGGAAGTTTGCCGATGCGAAAATCGTGGATTTAAGCACGGTTGGATCAAGGCGCTTCAGGCCGAAGAAGCTCTCCGAGCAATGGGCGTTGACTCGGCATTGCCACTGTACCAACATAACCATTTTCCGTTTTCCGCCTTTGAAGTCGAGCCAAGTGAAGATGAGGGCGACGTTATGTAAAAACACTCAATGTAACGTTCGAACGCAGATTGCATTCATAACTATTTAATTATTGCCTGATTGAATAAAATGTCCTATTTTAAAAGTTTCATTGTAATTTGCATTCGGCACACACGTTTGCATGTGTTTCATTGTATAAACATCGACTGGCCCGAGTCAACTAGGCATTTTAATTCCGAACGGTTATATGCCGGCTTGTCATGAGCATTCTTCATTAAATACATATTTGGCATATGTTACGCACGGTCAATCGCACCGATGAGGCTCCGAAGTCGGAGGCTCAACCGGCCCAAAGGTGTCATGCACCAAGGGCTCCAAATCCGGAGACAGTCAGCCCATCTATAATTGCCGTTTATATAATTAGGCCATTTTAACTCCAAAAAAGTCAAAAATTAGTACATGGAGTGGCTGTGACCAATATCGCTCAACGTCCATCTTTTGGAGTTGCGTTAATGAAATCGCCTCGGGATCACTGCAAGAATTTAGAAATAAATTGCCTCGGACTTTTCGCTCCAGCAACTTCGCCTACTGTGTTCAGACTTGATTTAAAACAATTTTGTTGCGTGGGGTTAGATAAGTGTGAATGTTAAATGGAGTTTTCTTCAGCAGCAGAGGAGAAACTTGGACTTTGGGTGAGCTTGACATTGCAATGAATCACAGCAGAGAACCCACTCGCGTGGGAGGTAGGGCGTTCAAAAAACGGGAAAAACGTCAGTCTCTAAGTCGTTGAAGCAGATCACCCCAAAGGGAGAAACAGCAATGGGGGAGTTCTCCGCAACCGCGACCGAGAAATGAGGCCGACGTAGCGCCGCGACCATTGAGTATTACTATTTTCGTGGGGAATTCCCTTCTTGTCCTGGATCTTGCCCTTGACATTGTCTATGCTGTCGAAGCTCTCCACCTCGAGAGTGATTGTCTCGCCAGTGTGAACATCGTGGATTCAAGCGCGGTCAGATCAAGGCATTTCAAGTTGCGGATGCTCTCCGATCAGCGGGCATTGATTCGGTGCTGCTGCTGTACCAACGCGACGCCATATGAAAATAGATATTGTAATGCTTCGAACGCGGATTGCATTTTTTGTAATTACTGTTTAATCGAATAAAATATTTTATTTTAAAAGTTTATCTCATTCTGAATTTTTATATGCTTAATTAAGCATCTTATTTTGAATGCTGGCACGTTTTGTCTTGTTCATGTGGTTGTACTGGCTCAACCTACATATCCCTCCCTTAATGTGTAAATGTTCATTCTGGAGGGCGCTCCGAATTCGGAATCTTACTCGGCCCTTGAGCATCACCCGGTGGCTCTATTTGGTTAGCTGAATTTGGAGGCTTTTTCGGCCCAAAGACGTCTTGCGCCGATGGCGCTCCGAATCCAGAGGCTTTTTCAGCCCAAAGACGTCATGTGCCGATGGGGCTCCGAATCCGGAGGCTTTTTGGCCAATCGTGATATCCACGAAGAGCGCTCCGAATCCGGAGGCTTTTTCAGCCCAAAGACGTCCTGCGTCGATGGGGCTCCGAATCCGGAGGCTTTTTGGCTAATCCTGAGCGCTGATGGGGCTCCGAATCTAGAGGCTTTTTGGCCAATCGTGATATTCACGAAGGGCGCTCCGAATCCGAAGGCTTTTTCGGCCCAAAGACGTCATGCGCCGATGGGGCTCCGAATCTGGAGTCTTTTAGCCAATCATGATATCCACGAAGGGCGCTCCGAATCCGGAGGCTTTTTGGCCAATCGTGATATCCACGAAGGGCGCTCTGAATCCAGAGGCTTTTTTTGCCCAAAGACGTCATGCGTCGATGGGGCTCCGAATCTGGAGGCTTTTTGGCCAATCGTGATATCCACGAAGGGCGCTCCGAATCCTGCAGGCTTTTTCGGCCCAAAGACATTATGCGCCGATGGGGCTCCGAATCTGGAGGCCTTTTGGCCAATCGTGATATCCACGAAGGGCGCTCCGAATTCGGAGGCTTTTTTGGCCCAAAGACGTCATGCGCCGATGGGGCTCCGAATCCGGAGGCTTTTTGGCCAATCGTGATATCCACGAAGGGCGCTCCGAATTCGGAGGCTTTTTTGGCCCAAAGACGTCATGCGCCGATGGGGCTCCGAATCAGGAGGCTTTTTGGCCAATCGTGATATCCACGAAGGGCGCTCTGAATCCGGAGGCTTTTTCGGCCCAAAGACATCCTGTGCCGATGGGGCTCCGAATCCGGAGGCTTTTTGGCCAATCGTGATATCTGCGCTCCGAATTTGGAGGCTTTTTAAGCCCAAAGACGTCATGCGCCGATGGGGCTCCGAATCCGGAGGCTTTTTGGCCAATCGTGATATCCACGAAGGGCACTCCGAATCCGGCCCAAAGACGTCCTGCGCCAATGGGGCTCCGAATCCGGAGGTTTTTTGGCCAATCGTGATATCCACGAAGGGCGCTCCGAATCCAGAGGCTTTTTCGGCCCAAAGACGTCCTGTGCCGATGGGGCTCCGAATTCGGAGTCTTTTTGGCCAATCGTGATATCCACGAAGGGCACTCCGAATCTGGAGACTTTTTCGTCGGAGCGCTATTTTAAATAAGAATCCAACTTCTGAACAAGAATCCTTCCTTTACAAAGGTAGAATGTGTACATGGCGAATCATTTAGAACTAGGATCATTCCTCACAAGTCGGGTTTGATGACAGAATTTTTGTGAGTGCTTCAGGAGCAATGCCGCGTACCTAATTTTCTATCAACCGGTCTCCTATCATCCGAAAATACCTTCAGGAGCGACTTTCCCGGTGTGTAGCGGCGCGGCTGAACGCGTTGATCATACGTTCCGGCAAGCTGCTACCGGTATCGCCTAAAGCTTCCGTGGCTTTTCGCTAGGGAGCCGGCTGACATCGTCGAGGCTGTTTCGATTTGGCGCTTCAGTGGAGTTGACCTACGACTCTGTTGGTGTCTTTCCAGAAAGGAGATAACATGCTTGTACGGATTGCCGAGAACCACAGATCTGCTCAATGTCGTGTTCGGTCGGGAAGCGTAGCAGCTGATGATAGGTGCTTAGCACTGCCTGAATATGATGCAACCAAGTTCGCCCCATGATGAGATTATACGACGAAGGGAGCTTGACGACCAAGAATTCCACATCCACTGTTTGGGAGCCCGCTCGAACGGGTAGTGTGATTTTCCCTAACAGGTACTCTGGATTTGCGTTGAAGCCGAATAATGGATGAGGAGCCAGAGACAGGTCTGATTCGTTGAAGCCGAGTTTGATGAAGGTCTCGTGAAACATAACCTCTGAAGTGCTCCCCTGGTCTATGAGGACGCGTTCAACAGTAAATCGGTTTACGTGTAGTTCAATGACCAATGGATCAATATGGGGAAGTGTTATGCCGATAAGATCGGAATCATCAAAGATAATACTCGGAGCTTCGTGGGGCTATTTCGTTGGTGTGCGTTGCTTCTGGGGGGCTGACTGGATTGCGTGTATAGTACGTGACATTGGGAGGCTGTATATCATATGAATAATGCCGAGCAGAGGTGAGTCCTGCCGAAGGGCAACTGTTTTGATTGCGCTTTTTCGGACATGTTGCTGGAGCCGACCATCTTGGACCAATTCCTCAATGTGGTCTTTCAAAGCATAGCAACTGTCCGTATCATGACCGTGATCTTTGTGATATTCACACCGTCTGTCCCGCCTTCTCGTGTCAAGGGGTCCAACCATTTTCGACGACCATTTGAAGAACGGAAGATGTTGGATTTTGGACATAACCGAGCTGATTGGCTCTAACAGCTCCGTATATTTCTTGTCGGTGCGCTTTGTGCGCCTGCTATCGACCTGCAGTTGCTCATTTGCTCGGTGTGAGCATTGATCGCTTGATCGACGAGAATCCCGTTTCTTGTCTCGTTTAGCTCGTTGTCGTGGTTCAGGACTCTAAAGTGCTACGGAACTTATTGGCTGGGCAATTTCAGGAGGGGCCGTTTTGTTGGCCATTTGTCCAGCTTTAACCCGCAATGTGTCGTCTTCCACTTTGCAGTATTCCTCAGCTTTCTTCATCAATGCCCAGACTGTTTTGGGGGGCCTTCTTGTCTAGGAACTGTGGAGGGCACTGTCTAGGTGTAATCCCATTTTGAAGGCGGTGATGGCCATTGAGTCGTTGCAGGCGTCATCAACAAGATTAAAGCACTCCCAATATCGTGCCGAATACGCCCTTAGTGTTTCTCCTGGCTAGATCTGCATTGCCCAGAGAGAGTCAACTTGTTTTGGCTGGACCTCGTTAGTGATGAATCTGGCCCTGAAGGATTTCTGTAATTGGTGGAAAGTTTTGATCGAAGCTGGCTCCAGTTTATAATACCACCTGACAGCCAATTGTCCCAAACTGCTGGGGAATATTCGGCACATGAGGGCCTCATCATCTGCATGCAATGTCATGGCTTGCTTGTAGTGGCGGATGTGGTCGGTGGGGTTTGATTTGCCATCGTACAAGGTGAATGACGGTGCTTTGAATTTCTTGGGTAGCACTGCCTTTGCAATCCGTCATACAAAGGGATCGTGTTGATCTTCGTCCGAACTGTTCCTTCTTCGCTTATGCCTTATACGGGGACTTTCTTCGGAAGAACTGGTAGTTTCAGGTTGCCCCTTCTTCCTGGGCTCCGGAGATAACGAGTTAGAGCCGCTATCGGTGTTGTCTTGTCGAGCTCGAGGTCGTCGACCACCTGCCTTCGGAGATCGTTCTGGATTTAGGCGTACAGCTTGTTTGGACTTCGCCACTTCTAAGGCCAAATCTTCACAAGACTTTCGTTCTCCGCGATCATGTTCTCCAACCTTTGTTCGTTTTGCTTTGCTTGTTCCATGATTGCTTGCATTGCTTCATGCTCTGGAGTCGAGGGTGAGGCGAAGTTCAGAGCGCGTCTTACAAGGATGGTGTCCGGTCCAAGTATGTTTGATGGAGTGAGATCGTCTCTTTGCGTCGTTTCATCAGTGGCTATCGGAGGGTCTTCCGTTACGCCCGCCATGGATGTGTTTGAGTATTCCCACAGACGGCGCCAATTGTGGAGAAGTGGTTTGGAAATACTCTTCTGATCTTGGGGGACACTCGTGATCCGCTGATAGTCACCTGAAAAGGGAATAAACACTCCGGTCAGGGGTGCCGGAATTAGCACTCCGACGGACAAGTCAGTCTCCACACTCAAGAATGCTTGTATTCTAAGTTAAGCACAACAATTCTCACACATCTTTCTTATTCTGTTGCTCCTTTATTTATACTTGTTTCCTGGGCCTCAGGGCCAGGCCCACTTTTCACTCATTATCCTCTTATTTACTCGGCTCCATAGTTCAATATCTATTTGGCTTATCTATATTATTCGGCATTCTGATCGTGCAGGATAGAGCCAAGTAATATCTGTCTTCCAGAGTATGCTTCTGACTCTTCCAATTATCAGGCTCCCACACCATCCTTGAAGCATCTATAACTCCCTTCATTCGAAAAATTTGGATGTCCCGAAGGGCTCATGCCCTTATAAAAATCTTAAGGTTTAAATACACATCAAATCTTTCCTCTACAATCAATGTGAGATTAGTTATTATACACAATATCCAATATCTCATTCATTAGGCCAACTTTATGAGACAATTTTCCCTTCAACGTTTAATGGTTTTTTGTCATTCTTTTTGTGGTGTAAAGATCTTGTTAAAAAGAATCTAAACCCGTTTAATCCCACCTCAACAAGTAATTGGGACCTACTTTAATTTTATATTAATGTCATCATAAAACCATTTTTTCCAACATATATAATGCATGTGATCCATATTTTGTACATCTTACTTGATGAAATGATGAATATGAGAAAGAGATTCACTATCATTATGATCATTTGATAATAATGAGTATTATGTTGATTTCCTCATGTATAAGTTGAATGGATGATAACGGAATTAATCATTGTTAATCAAATTCATAAAAATTATGGCGTTACAGTTTTTCAATTTTTGCAACTTTCTATACAAGTGAAGTTAATTGTACTTATTCAATACTTCCTTAACATGTGTTGATAGGGCACAATTAACAAATGTTCTAAAATATTTATATTTTTTTATGAATTTACAATAATTTATAAAAAAAAAATTAAATAATCTCCCCCAAAATCTTTTACCACTCTCTCTCCACAGATGTTACACTACAAGAAATAACACCTTTGCCGACCAAAAAATTGGTAGCTAAAAACCCATTTTTAGTCGGCAAAAGTTATCTGCTACCAATTTGTTTGGTCGCTACTTTGGTCGTCAATTAAGGGTCGGCAAAAGTAATTCGCGACCAAAATTTTTGTTTGTCGGGAAAAGTTGGATTTGCCGACTAAATTTTTGGTCGCTAAATATATCATTACTGCGACTAATCCATTTTGTCGGTAAAATACTTTGGTCGCGAAAAGTGATATTTTTCCAACCAAATATCTTAGTCGCCAAAAGTCGAGGAATCGCCGACTAACAGTTTAGTCGCCAAAAGGTAAGGAATTGCCGACCAATGATTTTAGTCACAAAAGTGTAGAATTTATTGACCAATTTTTTAGTCGCCAAATCTCTTTTTTTTTTTTTTTTTCTTTTTTAGAACAATCAATTTTTGTTTATAAACATTCAATCAAATATCGAACAAAATTCATTTAACCCAACCACAATTAAGGAACAATAACATTTAAAAAAGAAACTTCAGAGGATTCATGCATATACGGTGGTAATTTTAAAAAAGAAACTTCAGACGATTTAAAAAAGAAACATTCAATCCTGTCCTCTCTGTGATTTCACATTATATATGGTGTTGAGATGATATTGGGTTTGTTAACAATATTTTCAGAGGATTCATGCATATACAGTGGTAATTTTGATAGAAACTTCCATTAGACTTTGTTTTCAAAATGTAATAAGATAACACATTGTAGTCTTCATGATTTAAGATAGAGAAAGTGACAAGGAGTGATATCTACTAGTGTTCCCACAAGTATAGTCAGACAAGCGCAAACAGCTGCAACAAAATAGAGATAGAGCTGGGTAGCCCAGTTTAACAACTTATTGCCCTTCACATGATTGTTATTTGTGTTGTTTTTGCTCAGTGAAATTTAATTTACCAAAAATAATAAAAAGACTGGAACACAAATTCAGAGGATGCATAACTATTTGATATCAATCAAGTAGAGAATTCTTCTATTTCTAAAGGGATAGGGCAAGACCCTTAAGATCATATCATTTCCACACAGCACTTCATAAGCATTGCTAAACAATCTATCATCAACAAAATTGATTTCTAGAACAAGATAAGCAAAGGCTTCGAAAATGATGGCACACAGAAGAAGATAGTGAACGAACTTCATCACGGTTTGAGGAGAGTCAGATATACACAGCCTTAACCCCTGCAAATTCCTGAAGGGTCTGGCTTTTCACTAGATGAAATATCAAAGAAAACGGTCAAGCAAATACTTTTGTCGAGGCCACACATCTTCCAGGATGTAGTGTTTCCCTGTCCTATGACTGTATTGGCAACAACAGGTCCTTTCTGCAAGGCTTACCGTAATTAGTACCATCCTTACAAATAAGATTTAATCCAAATTCTACTAAGCAGACAAGTAGAGAATAGTTGTTTGATTACAGGTACATGATCTTCATCCTAAAGAAAATCATACAGATAATATTAAATGAACCAACCTTCTCCAAAGATGTGCAAGGTCCAATGATACCCTGAATTTTAATATCCTTTGAACAATTGATCTCAAGTGTACCACTGGAAGAAACAAATCAGTATTGAGTTTATAAAGCCTAAACATAATCCAACATCAAAGTTAAAGGAATTTAAGTGAAAAGTAACAGAAACAAAAGGTCTAGATGTACATATGCATAAACACATAATGCACAGAATAAAGAGACCAAAATTTTTGTTACCACAGACAGGTATATTACTTCAGTGGCAACCTTGAACATACACAGTTTAGACTCCAGTGTTTACTGATTTTAATGCAATTTTTGGCAAATGAATTACAAAGCCAAGCGCAGAGACCAAACAACAAAATAAAATACAACATTTTACCATACAACTCCCACAAGGTCATAAAATGAACATAACTCTTAATTTTGCAAGTGACATCCACTTACTGGTAATGCAAGTTCTATTCAAATGAATGTAAAAAAATAATAAATAAATAAAAAATGAATGGTAGAGTCAGAACAATATCCACTACCAAGTGACTCCCACATGGTTGTGACACGGACACTAATCCATGACACTAATCCACAATCAGGTATGACATCCACATGCTTGATTGTCGAAAAAATCTGAATACACCTCTCTCTTTATTGTTCTTTTTGATGTTGCATCACTGTTGTAGACCACCTAGACTGAAGGGTAGACACCAAGAAAGATGCCAGTGGCACTCTCCATAGAGATACCATCATGCTCAACCCAAGTATTACCTTGTAGATGCAAGAGATATCACAAAAAGAAAAAGGTCAATGTAGATGCCCCTATAACATGTCAGATAACCAAATGGTTCATTAATTTATGGGTTGAAAGTAACAAAAGTTAGAAGAGAACGATCTCCCTACCTACTATAGGAGGCAATTACTTAATCAGTGAATTAATTTGAAAATAGTTCTCCAGTGTGACTAACTACAAAGGTAAGTTTGTGGAACTACTAATTAAGTGTGAGAACAAGTTAATTAATGGGCCAAGATTTGAGATTATAACAGAGGTTAATTTGCACTCACCTGACACATCAGATAAAGCATATCTTAAGGCTTTAGAGATAGAGCAATACCATTAGCTTCTAACATAGAGGTGAAAGGCTTCTCAAACCGGTGAGGGCCAGCAGCCTAAGTATGTCTATTTTGGTAGATCAAGTGGCTATACACATCTAGATCAATTGGCTCAGTTGTTCCCAAGGGTAGCAACAACCCCAAGCTGACTGTCACCAGCATGAAGCGTAATCAGTCTCCTCTCTCTAGTTCTCATCAATCTACCTCCTCCATTATATGTCATCACTGCCACGGTGAGGGGCACATTGTCACTCAATGTCCGCGTTGCATATTGACCATTGATCATGAGTTGGAGGAAGTAGGAGAGGATATCAACCAAGAAGGAGGGTCAGGATATTGTATGGAATGACGACACCCACATTAGTGTCATGACTTGTGACTATTTTTTCTACTCCTATAGGATGAGTGAATGTGCACCAGCAATTTTCACATATTTGTGAAATGCAGGAATAGTGTTTGTAAGGTCGTGGGAGTACCAGATTGTGGTCTCCAAATCTACTATTCATCACTGTCCATGTCATATAAAATATATGATGGATCCATAGACATGTCAACATCAGTTTCAATCTGCCTTAGTATTTTGTCTGATGTCTACCTATAGATGTTGCTCAACTTATTAGGCCATCCTTGGCTTTATGATAAAGGTATGCCTAATAATGGGAGAAAGAATACCTATGTATTTATGTATGGCAGCAAGACTATCACGTTGAAACCTGCAAAAACTCACCAAAAGTATAAGAGTGAAAAACACAGGTCTTCCCCTAAGAAACCCTCTAAGCACAACCTTATGTCTTGAACAATGGAAAATTTGAGAAAATAGGGAAGAAGTCTGGCCGCTTAGTGTTAGCTTTACTGACTAATGGAGTTCTTCAGGTTTCATTTGACAATACACTTAACTTGCAAGGAAATGACATCTCTACAATGTGAAATATGATTTGAAGGAGAGACAATTGCCTACTACTGTACAGAAAATTAAGTCCAAAGGATCACATTCACACAAACACACAAAATGCCTAGGCCAAACGAGACATTGTTGACTTGAAATAACAATCATGTAACATATATCAATATAATATGAATGGCAGCACTGGATTTGGTATTTGTGATGTACGGATTTTTAAAAAAAAATTATTTTGAGCTTAAGTATGATGATTAAAAAACTTTAAACCAATGTCATTTCATAGTGATTAACTTAAAATTCTTTTTTTTGCTAATCAAAAAAAATAAAGTGAATAAATAATCGGAGGCCAAGGATACAAGCTTACAAGAATCACAAATCACAATAACACAACTATACTGTAAATAAACAATTAAAAGAAAATAATAAATAAGTAATAATATTTTCAAATGTTTCATCAATGATGAACTCACTTGAAGGAGAGGCCAATAGATTGTTCCCCATCTTCAAAAACACGTTTGAATGAGTCTTTAAAAACAGAATGACCGTGAAAAATCTAGAAACCTCCTAGATGTTGATTTGTGATTATGTATCAATTTTAAACAGAATATAACAACCCCAATCAAACAATCAAGAGAAAGAGACACAAAGATTTTACGTGGAAAAACCACAATTGGACACCTTCCAATTGTGATCAAAAACCACGGGCAACAGCCACAAGAACAATCCACTAAGAAGATTTAAAGGAATTACACAGGTATCACTCTCAATTATCTAGCGAATTCACAACGCCTAATTGAACCAACCTCTATGTGCCTCTTCCAACCCTATCTTTAGCACGGAATTGTCTTTCTGATGAGCCACTCCGGATTCCACCAAAGCTTCAGGCTCGAATTCCTCAGAATTCACAACTGAAGAACAACTCTCTCTCTCTTTTGTGTATAACAAACAAATCTTTGATGTACTCTCTTTAAACCATGAGTTGAATACTCAATAAAACATCAAAGAAAAAATAACAAAATATCCCCAGATATAAACCTTTAAGAACCAAAAAGAAGATCTGGAGGACTTCAATCAATGAGTAGACTAGTTTTGGGAAAAAACCAACTACTTATAGAAAATCCAAAGCAATCCTAGTTGGGAAAGAAAACCAACTTCTTGTTTGTAGAAAACCAACTTCTTGCAGAACTTCAAAGTAATCCCACTTCTTATAGAAACCCAAAATAAACCTTGTTTCTGAAGAAAACCAACTCCATAAAGAATCTGGAAATCTATCCCGCGATCTCCGCTCGAGCGCCCAACAGCCCGCTCGAGCGGCTTCAGCAAAATATGCGCGTGATATAACAGAGGTCCGCTCGAGCGCTATAAAATCCGCTCGAGCGCAAAATCACATATCTCAGTATTTTTACAGGCGACCAAAACTGCTGGAACCAAGGATTCTCCGCTCGAGCGGGGAAATGTCAGCTCGAGCGGACAGGCAACTTGGAATGCATTTTTGCATTTTGCTTTGGGGGCGCTGCCCCTCGACCCCGCCTGGGCGCTGCCCCGGACCCGCCAAGGGGCGCTGCCCCCTGGACCCCCGCGAGCTGACCGGGCAGCTCGATCCCCGTCATAATCAGCGAAGTGGCAATCTTGAAAGCATTAGCATCACAAACTTCTCTGAAAAGCACAATTCAGGTTGGATTCGCATCTAAACACTCATTGCCTCACTGAAATAAAAAGTGCGAAAAAAAATACAACTGAAAGGAGTTTTGTCAAACGGGGTTGCCAATAATAAAAACCTAACAATCCGAAACTTTCTGCTAGAACAACAAGGCCACCAGTTCTTTCAATAGCAATCTTCATCTCTGCAACTCCAACCTAAAAACTTACACTAGATTAGATCATAGCATGACAATGCACACATCTACAGCGAAGTAAAGGCAACAACAATTAGTATCTTTATGTCAAGAATTCGGCAAACATTCCTTGAGTTCTAAATGGGATACTCCAGCAAAAATATGCCACAAATTACCCACGCAAGATAGCAAGGAATGTATCATATGCAACAAAAGCCTTTCATCTCACATTGATCATTTTGCTTTTTGTTCCTCCAACAGTTTTATTCCTCAATGATCCAAAAAGTCCAAGGCTGATACATCACATGTAACGAATCAATTATGCATCAACTTTAAACCTTGTAAAGTTTTGGCTTAGTTGCATTTGTCTTCTAATTGGGTTACACAGCTTCCTAATCGAATATCATGATGGTACTAACGGCTATCTTACAAATGCCTCAAGTCTATCAAAACAAAACCTGAAACTCACTACGACCAATAAGAGACGACAAGAAAACAAATAGTTTCAATTATCAAATGGTTTGTAACAATTGAGAGAGAATTTAAAATTCTAAATGACAACAATTATAGACCACTAATTTTGAATTTTAATATAAACATGAGATAAATGATAAAATCAAAAGAAAAACCAAACTATACTAACAAATATACTATTAGAAGAGGAATAGGGTGTTAAATAAGTTGGGTTGTTTTTACCTTGGCATAGTGATCTTGAAAACCAGCAATTTCCATGGCTTCAACATCAAATGAATCAACCCTCTTGAGCTTCTTGACTAAGCTTCTCCTGACAGATCCATACCCATCTCTAGATTCTCTACTCTCATTTTCATCAAGCAGTGACCATGGAGGGGACTCAGAGTCCACTTAACTGCCATCAACCCACTGGGCAGAGGCAGATCCATCCCCACCACCAGTTATGCCCACCAACCTAACACTGATCTCCTCAATCCTTTCTTCTTCCATACCCCCAAATTCTACAACCTCAGCAATAATCAATCAAGAAATGAACCCAAATGGAATCAATCGACCATGTGTTTGGCACAACCCACTAAACCCTTGACTCTCAGCTATAGTCAATCAAGAAATGGACCAACTATAATCAATCCATCATGTTCTGGCAAAACCCACAAAACCCTTCATTCTCAATAATAATCAATCAAGAAATTGACTAAAAATGGAATCAATTCATCATGATCCAGCAAAACTCACAAAATCCTACACTCTAAGCAATGATCAATAAAAAATGGACCAAAAATGCAATCAATCCATTACGTTCTAGAGAAGGAAAAAGATGACAAACCTCTTCAAAATCATCAATCAGAGCTCAAATCCCTCTCTCCAGACTAAAATTCGCCGCATTATTTATATATATATAGAGAGAGAGAGAGACCGAGGGCAAAGGCTAGAGAGGGAGAGAGCGAGAAACAGAGAGAGACAGACAGACAGACGAAGAATGAGAGAGAACCTGCGAGGATGCGGCGGTGGCGGGTGGCGCTAGCAGTGGCATGCGACGCTGGTCTACGATGAGGTGAGATTGGGTGAGGATCCCCCTGAAATGAGAAGTCCATTAGACAGAGGGCGATGACGATTTGCGGCGGTGGCGATGTGCGACGGACGTGAGCAATGGTGGTGAGGGACTTCGGTGAGCTAGAGAGAGTGGGCACCGATTGAGAGAGAGAACACAGAGAGAGGGAGATGGTGGACCAACATAGAGAGACAAAGAGCGAGCTAGAGATAGAAAGGAGATTAGGATTTTTTTATTTTTTTCTGTTTTCCTGGTACAAAACGACGTCATTTTACAATTGGCGACCAAAATTTTTTGTCGCAAAAAAATTTCAATTCCCCCCTCCACGTTTCAAATTTCCCTCCCAAACTTTTGGCGACCAAAAGACCAGATTAGTTGCAAAAAAGGTACCTTCGCCGACAAACTTTTTTAGTCGCCAAATCTCAATCAACGGCGACTAAAATAGTAGTCGCTAAAAGTACTAATTTTGCGACTAAATTTTTTTTGGTTACTGAAAATAAATTTTTGGCGACCAAATTTTTTGTCGCCAAAGAAAAAAAATAATTTTTTATTTTCCATTCGGCGACTAAATTGTTTTAGTAGCCAAAACTCAATATACAGCAACTAAAATATTTTTGGTCGGGGAAAATAAGTTTTTGGCGACAAAAATTTTGGTCGCCAATTCCACAACCAACTTATTTTTTATCTTTCGCAACCAACTTATTTTTTGATCGCCAAAATGTGACCTTCCGCGACCAAATTTGTAGTTGGTCACCAAAAGCATACTACTTTCTGCGACCAACACATTTTTTGGTCGCCAAAATATGACCTTTTGCGACCAACTCATATTTGGTGGCCAAAAATAATGATCATTCGCGACTAATTAATATTTGGTCGCCAAAAGGTAACTTTTAGCTACAACTTTTATATTGGTCGCGGAAAGTGGTCGCTAAAAGTGCAGATTCTTGTAGTGTTATACAAAGGGCCAATTGGATATCAATTATGCAACCATAATTTTTATTTTAGTCCAAGGACCATGAGATTGGATTAATAATTTCATGGATCTTACAAAAAAGTCTTTTATGTTTGATGTATTTATTTATTTTTGCAAATCTTCAATAGATAAATAAATAAATAATATTTTTCTCTGTTTGTATTTAAAAATAAATAAATAAAATGTCATAAGTGCCAATTATAATTGGTCCGTCTTACTCAATTGTTTGTATTTCACACTTTGAATAAGCCTGTGAATTGCATTTACTGGAACATCTGTCAAAAGTTTAATAAAATAATACTACAAACATTAGAATGATATCCCATTATCACATTTTAAGAATAACACATTTGATAAAAATTTAATAAGACAATAGTGTACAAATGTCTCATTGTCACATTTTAAAAAAGAATGACACATTTCACAAATATTTAATAAGAAAATAATGCACACATTATAATGATATCTCATTACCACATTTCTAGAATGACACATTTGACAAACATTTAATAAGATAGCAGTGAACAAATAAAGTATACCCACATTTAGAATTTCCATGAATTATAGTGAAACGACTTCACGGTGTACCTTTTCAAATTCACTGGGACTTAATTGTCTATAAAAATGTCACGCCCCGTATTTTATTACTCGAATAACATTACCAATATTCATTAATCAAGTCCATTTACAAATAACATTTCATCCTTGGATGAAATGATGAATAATTAAATATACTTATTCCCTCTCATTATACAACAATGACATTTACATGCAAATAAAAGAAATGTCCTGAGACTTACAATAAAAGAGAGGACACTACTCTTTATATAAAAAAAAAATAGCACTCAGTCAAAAAACAAATGAAATAGTACAATCCATCACTACATTATACTTATGAAATGGTAAAACCCATTGTTTGATTTTCAAATCCGAAAAGTATTCCTTGTACACATGTACAAGCAGGGGGTGAGCAACCACTAGCTCACCAAACAATCCCAATGCGGGTACCAAAATACTCATATATATACGTGAAATCGTATCATGTCAAAACCATATAATTTTATTACATAATCTCTCAAATCCAATTTATTTAATTAACCACAATAAGTAAACTTAAACAAATAAACATGTTTCGATAGCAACATGACATCATTTTCGATTCATTCAATTATCTCATTATCAATTGAATCAAATAATTAAACAATGAATCAAATCCATTTTATATAGTCTTATGAGATGAATGCATATGCCATGTCATGCTCAAAATATTTTTCTCACCTTTTGAAAATCTTATGCATAATGCCAATTTAAAAACACATTAATCCAACAATTTCAATAAAATTCCAAGATGGTAAATACGACTCAGGTAATCCCTAGGCTGGTGTTTGCAAGTAGACTATACAAGTGCTACCAATTTGTCATTTTTACCAATATTAATTGGAAGGCTCGACACCTGTAATCTGTCATTTTTACCAGTATTAACTGGAAGGCTCGATACCTATCCGCGCGGTTTCTGATCTTTCACCATAGACACTCAGGCCAACTTAACCAATATCAAACTACACCCGCTAGCCGGACTTACCAACGTATTTACCCAAAACAATTCAAAATGATCTTGTTTCACCAAAAGCAATTCCTTTCTCAAAACAATAGTTTTCAATTGAATTCGAAATCCATGATAACAATGAAATGGAATGGCAATGCAATATGTAAAAATACATTAAAATAATTCCAATTTCAATTCCACCAGACAATGCTCCATTGTGATCAAATTCCAAATCTCTATCAATGTAATACCATGATATAATCCCAAGAGATAATATAATAATGTCAATGTTCATGTTCATGTATTTATCACATGTAAATCAACAAACTTCCAACTTAGTCATTTCAAGATAAATCTATAACCTATTAGCATACACCAAATATTAAAAACTATTTATTAATTTCCCAATTGTTTTGACTCACAAAAAACCTTCAATTAATTTTTGTTTCACCTCAACCAAGATAACCAATATGATTTTCAACAAATCTCATACTTATTAAATATTACTATTTCGATCCTACTATATCAAAAATTATAGTATAATCTTAATAACACACTTTTAACCATGACGGATATAACCTTTTAACCAAAACTAATTTATTCCACTAAATTAGTAAGTTTATTATATTAAAAAAAATTTAAATTTATAATACCAAACTTAACTTCACTTGCCTCATCTCTCAAATATAACCATATTTCAACATAACCATTTTTTTGTACCAAGCTACTTAAAGAGATAATATTTTTCCCAAATTCTCTACCAATAATAATTTTCACAACTTTTCTAAAATTAATTAATTACATGATCTTTATATCAAAAATTATGAAATATGCTCAAGAGTAACATTTTCAAGGTAGTGAGTTCAGAAGTCCACATTTCACATTTTTTTTATTTTCACAAAAATAAACACAACTTTATCATCAACATATCACCTTTCATAAAATATTATGAATATAACACTTTTAGAGTTTTTAATCCTAAAACAACTCTATAATCCCAACTTAGCAATTTACATAATATTCCTCAATATTAATTTATTTTTCTCAAAAATAAATTCCAAAATCAAAGATAAAAAAAAAAATAATTCAACTATACATTTCTCAAAATAAATCATCTACTCATAATATGATATAAATTCAATCGTACAACCTTTAAATTTTATTTTCAGATTTTTTTTTTTACAAAATTAACAACACAAAATGATTTTTCCAAAATCAATCTCAAAATACTAACATTCTTAACATTTCAACATAATTTTTCTTCCAAAAATTACCAAATAAAAATCTGAAAATTATATATATATATACACATATATGCAATACCTCTTAAAATGACATATTTTCTCAAAATAACCCTAATATAGCTTTAATGTAAAAATATGAAGAAAGTCTCTATCTCAAATAATGAAGAAAAGCAAATCTTGAAAGAAAATCTTGCCCGATTATTATGAACCTGAGACTACCATTGCGAAGATCATGACGAGTTCTTCGACTTTCATTTACAACACTTTTGCAAAATCTCACTCTAAAGACTCTCACTCTAAGCTTAAAGTTTAAGCCAACAATGGAGAGAGAGAGAGAGAGAGAGAAAGAGAGAGAGAGAGAGAGCCGGAGCTCTCTACTCCACCCACCCAAATCAAATGCATAAAGAAAGGAAATGAAAAGATGGAAGGAAAAAAGTGGGGAGACAACCTACGTGAGTTTGCTTCCCAGAGTTTAGTTTCCCCAAAAATATAATTTTTGTAATAATACCTCAAAATTTTATAATATAAATTATCAAATGATATAATTTTTCTCACCACAAAATATAATATTTTGTTCACTACGAAATATACACATTTTCATTCTTTATAAAATATATAATTTTTTCATCATATGGTACACACAATAAAATCAACTATTAAATATTTATTATAGCTCCTACATAATAAATAAAACAACTCCCAAGGTGGTTACTACCAATCACATAATTAAAAAGGACCAAGCAGTTAAACATGAGTCACCAAACAAACTCAAATTAAATTAAACCTAAGTCGTGGGTCCCACCCATAAGCCAAACATGGTCCAAGTATATACCAAAATTGACCCAACAAATTTATTCAAATCATGATCTAAACATTCAAAATTAAATAACAAAATTCTGCTATAAATTAAACTGAATACTATTCAGTCCGTGAATTTTCATAAAATAAATACTCATCAATAAATTCTGAAATTTTTACCCAACATGCTAGACTTGTATGTGAACAACATATAAAAATTTCATAATTTTCTGAGATCGAGAACTATTTTAAAAAAAATACAAAACCGAACTGTTTTCGCACAGAATTTACACAGCAGTCAAATTTGAAAATTTGTTCAATTAAATTATGCAACGTCTATTTTTTTTTTTTTTTTTTTTAAATTCTGGGTCATCACAAAAAAAATTCATGGGACTTTCTGATAAATACTTTTTTGGGATGGGACTTTTTGCTAAATTTTTCTTTTTAAGGTTTATTATACTTTCTACCCTAAACTATCGTCAAATTGTCTATTTAGTCCCTAAACTATCAATTAAATCTAGTTAGTCCCTAAAGTATATAAATCAAAATTTATTTAGTCCTTAGACTATCGATTGAATCTATTAAGTTCCTAAAATATTTAATTCAAAAATATTTAGTCTCTAAAAGGATTACAAAAATAAAATATATGCTCATACGTATTATAAATTAGTAAAAGACATTCCCCAATTAAGATTTTATTATAGAAAAATATTTTAAACTTTTATTTTGTCTTTCAAAGGTATTTTATTTTGTTATTTGTTTAAATTAATATTAGGGTCTGATTTTTTTAATATTGCCAATAAATTATATGAATATTAGATATATTGAAGAAGTAGAATTAGATAATTTAAATAATAACACTTATAACGGTTCTGATTTAGACCTGAACTATTTCATGCTTTTAGATCCAAGACTCCATACCTTTGATTGTTGTTTATGTCCTTATTCATCTTGTTGGGAGTTGAGTTGAGCTATTGGTCGTGTTTGGAACAAGTTGGAAGTTAGTTTTTCAAAACAGTTGTTATTCATTTTTTTTCTTGTTCGCTCAAGCGGTGTTTTGGTTGCTCGAGCGATCTTTGCGATCTTCTAATATTTTTACAAGTCTGCAAAACTTCTAGGAGCAGGGTATCTTCATTCGAGTAGTCTTTTTTGCGCTCGAGTGGTCTTCTACAGTCTGCAAAACTTCTAAGAGGGAGTCTGTAATAACCCCCACATTGTCTTAACCGTACTCATATGCATTTACATGTTTGCCTTGTTATGTTTGCATTTTAGACCTTGTACTTGTCTTGCTTAAGTGTTGTTTGCAAGTTTTCATTCTTGTTCGGTGTGAGTGGTCAGCCTAGGCCAACCAAGCCGAGGTCACCTTAAGCTTAGAACTGTCTTAGAACCCCTTTGATTGACCTCCACCTTCATCCTGGCATATTGGCCGAGATGTCATTGTCTTGGCCGAGGTGTTCATCGCCAAGGCCGAGATGTGTACTATCTAGGCCGAGATGTTACCCTCGAACCCAAGTGATCTTGCCCTAGACTGGTACGACCTAGACCGAGGTGTGGCACATCTAGGCCGAGGTGTGGCACAGCTGGGCCAAGTGTTGTCCTTTCTGGCCGAGGTCATTGTTCTATTGTTTGCCGAAGTCTTGTCTTTAGCCGATGTCATCACTCGCCGGAGTCCCTTGCCACTCAGCTTGTTGAACACGCCTTGTCAGAGTCTTGTCTTTTCAATCAGTCACCTTTTTTAGCTGAGCCAACCAACCATTGCCACGTGTCCGAACTGAAGGTTAAAACAGCCGGCAGGCCTAGAAACACATCATTTTGTCTCAAATCCTTGTTCTTGAGGAGAGAGAAGCTCTAGGAGAAGAAGGAGGAGTTCTAGAGTGAGAAGAGGATTAGCAAGCTTGATTCTTAGAGTTCAAACCGTTAGATCCTTGATTTGAGGTTAGAACCTTGATTTACTCTTGTTGTTCTTATTGGTCATCTAACTACATTGCACGATCGAATCTGTCTTGCATGTCATGCATTGATTCAAAGTTGGTTTTAGAAAGAGAAAGTTAGAGTTCTTGAGTTCTTGAAAGAAAGCCTCGTTTGATCCGAAAGTTTGCAACAAGTTGCATGCTTTTGTGTTTGTTTTTGTAAGATCTTCTATTACGGGTACCCAGGTCCATGTTTTCAAACTCATAGCTTGAAATCTCAGGTTTTACAATAATGAGTTATGATCCTTGCATTCATCTCCTTCATATTTTTCATGTTCATGTTCATGTTCTTCATGTTCTTGAGCAGAGGGAAAACCCAGATTTTTCCCGACTTCATTTTCTTGGATGTGGCCCTCGGGACCACACCTCGGCGAGAAGGTGTGGGACCTCGGCCAAGACCTGGTTGGTGCCCAACGTGTTTCCCCGAGGTGAGAAA
Source organism: Camellia granthamiana (assembly GCA_036172215.1). Taxonomy (NCBI): domain Eukaryota; kingdom Viridiplantae; phylum Streptophyta; class Magnoliopsida; order Ericales; family Theaceae; genus Camellia; species Camellia granthamiana. Next base: position 139,478,332 of record CM069904.1, on the reverse strand, counting down.
CAGTGTTTGTTTTGGTTTGACTTAGTCTTGTAGAACGCCGAGGTCATTTTGTATGCATGCGAAGCTTGTTTGAAAGTGCATTCAACAGACTTTTGCCATGTGTTTGTAGGACTTGGACTTGCCTTGACCCCGACGTTTGAAGAGCTATGTGAGTGGTATTTTAATAAAGATATGTTGTAAAGCTTTGACAAAACCTTGTTTTGCTTTGATTCGGATATTACTTACAAGCATGAATGATTATCCCTATTTTGCGTATCAAACCTTGTATCTTGCTTTGATGACATTCTTGGAAGTCCGTATGTGCTAGGGGACTATAAGCATTTGTAGCACAAAGTTTGGAAGTCCGTAAGTGCTAGGGGACTATAAGCATTGGTAGCACAAGTCCTTAGTGTCCGGGGACTATAATGCAACGACACCTTTGTCTTGAGATCTCGCTTGTCTTGCCTTGTCTTGCCACTGACGGTTTTACCGCGTGGGTTTGCTTGTCCGAGATGTCATCTTTTGTATTATATTGATGTTAGTAAGCATCTCTTGAAGTTTGAAAGATTTGAAAGATGGACTTGACTTATTCCTTGTATTGCCTTGTTAAAAGACCTCGGATATCCTTCATGTAAACCCCTTTATTATTTATATCATTCACTGAGTATCCAAGCTCACCCTCTCTATATATATGTAGGTGATGAGCAAGACGGCGGCGACGCCTAGATGTCTTTGCCGAGGTTTTTGCCGACGTGTTTTGGATTGTATTTTGCAACATCTTGAAGACTATGCTTCTTAGTTATTTCCATTGTATTTTGTATTTGATGGCTGAGAAGCCTTTTGGTCAAGATGTATTTTGTACTCCATTTGTTGTATTAAAGCTATGTAATGATGTATGGCATTTCATTCAACTTATGCACTGCTCTGATGGATTACTTAGCCTTGATTTATTCTTCCGCATTTGTAAGCCCCATATGTATACTCTGATTTGTGTGTGGATTCTTGTAAGTGGCCTTTGGTAATCTCACATTACTGGCCATCATGGCACCATTCTACTAGGGGCGGAATGGGGTCGTGACAGATTGGTATCAGAGCACAAGTTCCTCATAGAACGTTATTCACACACTTTGAGTCCTAAAGAGCATAGGATTTCCCTTAGAAAGATGTTAGGATTGCACCATGTTGCTTGCTGCTTGACAATATGTGCATCATCTCAGCATAACTACTTGTTGCTTGCATACATACTTTATTGCTCATTTCGTTTTAAAGTCACATTTTGCATACTCATAGCACTATGAGGAGAGGAAGACCACCAGTTGGCCGAGGTCAATCAGAAGACAGATTAGACCGACTAGAAAGACTAGTTGAAGGTTTAACCCGGGAGTTGAGGCAAGTGAGACAACAGAATGCTAGTGCTACATCTACCCAGGCCGAACAGACGAATGGCCGACATGTAGTTCCGCCTCCACCTCCTCCAGTGCCTCAAGCGCCTCCACAGCCAGCCTTGTATGGGGATGGAACTATGACTTTGATTAAGGAGTTCAAGAAGATGAACCCGCCAAGATTCCATGGGGGCATAGAGCCGATGAAAGCCGAAACGTGGGTCTTAGGGATGGAGAAGCTATTCGAGATCTTCCCCAGCTCAGATGCTCAGAAGGTGGCATTGGCCGCATTCACGTTAGACGACGACGCTAGAAGATGGTGGGTGATGACCCGAGAAGGAAATCCTGATTTAACTTGGGCCAAATTTTTGGAACTGTTTTACAACAAGCACTTTCCCCTTAGTGTTCGAGATCGCAAGACTACAGAGTTCCAGACCTTGACACAAGGAAACAAGACAGTGGCAGAATACGACCGTGCTTTCACCGAATTGGCGAGGTATGCGCCTCATATGGTCAGTGATGAATATAGGAAAGCTAGGAAATTTGAAAGTGGATTGCGTGGGCCGATACAGGATAGAGTCAACATGCTCAACATGCCGACTTATGCTGGAGTCTTGGACAAGGCTATCCTTGCAGAAGCCAACTTGAACCGATATCAGAATACAGGAGAGAATCAGAGAAAGAGACAGAACTATGATAACCGCCGAGCTCCGTTTAACGCTAAGAAGAAGGCGAATGTGGGCAGCTCCAGCAACTCGAACCAGGAAAGTAATACTAAGCCGATGTGTACAAGCTGTGGGAAGCTGCATTCCGGGGTTTGCCGTTGGGCGTCAGGCGCCTGTTTTGAGTGTGGAGAAATGGGTCATCGTGTGAAGGACTGTCCGAAGTCAAGGACTGATGATGGTAAGAAAAATGGGAGCACCTCGGGCTCTGCACAGGGAAGCAACGTCGGAAGGACACAGACGAGGCAGGGCAGGGTTTTTGCGCTAGTGCCAGGAGACACCCAGAATGCTGAGACAGTAGTGTCAGGTATACTCCCAATCTGCTCTCAAGATGCATACATATTGATTGATTCGGGTTCTACGCATTCATTCGTATCTGCTAAGTTTGCCGAGAAGTTGAATAGGGAACAAGAACCCCTTGATTATGTGTTGTGTGTATCTGCTCCATCTGGGAGAACTATGATTGTTGCATCTATTTATAGGGCGTGTGTTGTTGTGATTGAGGGTGTAGAATTATTAGTTGATTTGATGCCATTAAACATGACCCACTTCGACGTCATATTAGGAATGGACTGGTTAGTAATGAATCATGCATCTATTAATTGCGTTTCGAAGAATGTCACGTTGAGACCCCCAAACCAAGCCGAGGTTATTTTCCAGGGTAAAGGGGTAGTGTCCCCACCTTACTTGATTTCGTCCACTAAGGCCTATAAGCTAATTCAGAAAGGGTGCCATGGGTACTTGTGTAGTATACTAAGTAATCAGAATGAAAATGTTAGTTTAGCCGATGTTCCAGTTGTTAATGAATTCCCTGACGTCTTTCCAAATGAACTGCCTGGCCACTTAATCGATAGAGAAATAGAGTTTACTGTGGACATCATGTCGGGAACGCAGCCGATCTCCAAGACACCTTATAGAATGGCCCCAGCCGAACTTAAGGAATTGAAGGTGCAACTACAAGAATTGTTGGATAAGGGCTTCGTTAGGCCGAGCACTTCACCGTGGGGAGCACCAGTCCTATTTGTTAAGAAAAAGGATGGCACACTTCGTCTTTGCATTGATTACAGAGAACTTAATAAGGTAACTATTAAGAATAAGTACCCGTTGCCTAGGATTGATGATTTGCTAGATCAACTACAAGGAGCACGAGTCTTTTCTAAGATTGACCTTAGGTCGGGCTACCATCAGCTGAAAGTTAAAGCCGAGGATGTTGAGAAGACTGCTTTTCGGACAAGGTATGGCCACTACGAATTTTTGGTAATGCCTTTTGGAGTAACCAATGCGCCTGCAGCATTCATGGACTTAATGAACAGAGTCTTCAAGCCGTACCTGGATGAATTTGTGGTTGTTTTTATCGACGACATATTGATCTACTCCAAGAGTACAACCGAGCATGAGAATCATCTGAGGCTTGCCTTACAAACCTTGAGGGACAGGAAGTTGTATGCTAAATTGAACAACTGCGAGTTTTGGCTTTCCAGCATTTCATTTTTGGGGCATGTGATTGATGAAGAGGGTATCTCTGTTGATCCCAGCAAGATTGAAGCCGTGGTAAATTGGCCGACGCCGACCAACGTGTCCGAGGTTCGTAGTTTTCTGGGCTTGGCAGGTTATTACAGAAAGTTTGTAAAGGACTTCTCAAGGATTGCAGTACCATTGACACAGTTAACTCAGAAGGGAGTGACATATGAATGGACCGAAGATAGAGAGGCGGCCTTCCAAGAGTTGAAGACGAGGCTAGTTACGGCACCAGTTCTTGTACTTCCATCAGGTAATGAGGAATTTCAGATTTACAGTGATGCTTCACATAAGGGTTTGGGTTGTGTATTAATGCAAGGGGGCAAAGTCATAGCATATGCATCTCGTCAGTTGAAACCTCATGAAAGGAACTATCCTACCCATGACCTAGAACTTGCAGCCGTGGTATTCGCACTGAAGATTTGGCGTCATTATTTGTATGGAGCCTCTTGCCAAGTTTTTACAGATCACCAGAGCTTGAAGTACTTGTTCACTCAAAAGGAGCTAAATCTGAGGCAGAGAAGGTGGCTTGAATTACTGAAGAACTACGACATGCAGATCCAGTATCACCCAGGTAAAGCAAACTCGGTAGCCGACGCATTGAGTAGGAAGTCAGTAGGAAGTCTGGCATGTTTGACCGTGATTTCAGTGGAGCCGACTATCATTGAGGAAGTAAAAGCAAGGCAAATGGACGATGAATTCCTGAAGAAGGCAGCCGACGAGATTATCATCAGGCCGAGGTCAGGTTACACCTTCGAAAATGGGGTGCTTAAGTTTGAAGGAAGATTGTGTGTAGCCGACGTCCCAGAGTTGAAAAGGAAAATTTTACAAGACTCTCATGGATCCAGATTCACTGTTCACCCAGGGAACACTAAGATGTATCAAGACGTGAAGCAGACCTTTTGGTGGCCGAACATGAAAAGAGAAATAGCCGAGTTCGTATCCCAGTGCTTGTATTGCCAACAAGTGAAAGCAGAACATCAGAGGCCAGCAGGACTTCTTCAACCTTTGTTAATCCCTGAGTGGAAATGGGAACACATCTCCATGGACTTTGTGATTGGTTTGCCGAAGACGCAAAAAGGGATGGATTCGATTTGGGTCATAATTGATAGATTAACGAAGTCAGCACACTTCTTGCCGGTTCAGACTACATTCAATGTTGAACGACTTGCTGTACTATATGTGAATGAGATTGTGAGACTTCATGGAGTGCCGATGTCCATTGTGTCAGACCGAGATCCGAAGTTTGTTTCTAGATTTTGGCAGAGTCTACAAAGAGCCTTGGGGACGGAGTTGAAGTTTAGCACAGCTTTTCATCCCCAGACCGATGGCCAAACAGAGAGGACAATTCAGACACTTGAAGATATGCTTAGACTATGTGTATTGGATTTCAAGGGGAGTTGGGAAACGCATTTGTCGTTAGTAGAATTTGCTTACAACAACAGTTATCAAGCTAGCATTGGCATGGCGCCGTATGAAGCTTTGTATGGAAGGAAGTGCAGATCGCCGACATGTTGGACCGAGGTAGGAGATAAAGCTTTGATCGGCCCCGATCTAGTTCAAAGGACAACTGAAAAGATCAAACTTATCCAGCAAAGAATCAGGACTGCTCAGAGTCGACAAAAGAGTTACGCCGACCAGAGAAGGAAGGAATTAGAGTTTAAAGTTGGGGATCATGTATTCCTGAAAGTTTCGCCGATGAAAGGAGTTTCCAGATTTGGGGAGAAAGGTAAGTTAGCACCTCGCTACATTGGGCCATTTGAAATCCTTGAGAGGGTTAACCCGGTTGCCTACAGACTTGCTTTGCCGCCGAAGTTAAGTCAAGTTCATAATGTGTTTCACATTTCGATGTTGAGGAAGTACATTCGAAACCCACTGCACGTAATTGATCATTTTGGGATTGTGGTTGATGAAGAATTGAGCTATGAAGAGAGGCCAGTGCGTATTATCGATCGACAAGCGAGGCAGTTGAGGAACAAGACAATACCGATGGTAAAAATTGAATGGAAAGAACATTACGGCAAGGATGCCACATGGGAAATGGAAGAAGAAATGAAAGTCCGATATCCGGAGCTATTCTCGAGTCAAGGTAACTCAAGTTTGGGGACCAAACTTCTTTAAGGAGGGTAGGATGTAATAACCCCCACATTGTCTTAACCGTACTCATATGCATTTACATGTTTGCCTTGTTATGTTTGCATTTTAGACCTTGTACTTGTCTTGCTTAAGTGTTGTTTGCATGTTTTGATTCTTGTTCGGTGTGAGTGGTCAGCCTAGGCCAACCAAGCCGAGGTCACCTTAAGCTTAGAACTGTCTTAGAACCCCTTTGATTGACCTCCACCTTCATCCTGGCATATTGGCCGAGATGTCATTGTCTTGGCCGAGGTGTTCATCGCCAAGGCCGAGATGTGTACTATCTAGGCCGAGATGTTACCCTCGAACCCAAGTGATCTTGCCCTAGACTGGTACGACCTAGACCGAGGTGTGGCACATCTAGGCCGAGGTGTGGCACAGCTGGGCCAAGTGTTGTCCTTTCTGGCCGAGGTCATTGTTCCATTGTTTGCCGAAGTCTTGTCTTTAGCCGATGTCATCACTCGCCGGAGTCCCTTGCCACTCAGCTTGTTGAACACGCCTTGTCAGAGTCTTGTCTTTTCAATCAGTCACCTTTTTTAGCTGAGCCAACCAACCATTGCCACGTGTCCGAACTGAAGGTTAAAACAGCCGGCAGGCCTAGAAACACATCATTTTGTCTCAAATCCTTGTTCTTGAGGAGAGAGAAGCTCTAGGAGAAGAAGGAGGAGTTCTAGAGTGAGAAGAGGATTAGCAAGCTTGATTCTTAGAGTTCAAACCGTTAGATCCTTGATTTGAGGTTAGAACCTTGATTTACTCTTGTTGTTCTTATTGGTCATCTAACTACATTGCACGATCGAATCTGTCTTGCATGTCATGCATTGATTCAAAGTTGGTTTTAGAAAGAGAAAGTTAGAGTTCTTGAGTTCTTGAAAGAAAGCCTCGTTTGATCCGAAAGTTTGCAACAAGTTGCATGCTTTTGTGTTTGTTTTTGTAAGATCTTCTATTACGGGTACCCAGGTCCATGTTTTCAAACTCATAGCATGAAATCTCAGGTTTTACAATAATGATTTATGATCCTTGCATTCATCTCCTTCATGTTTTTCATGTTCATGTTCTTCATGTTCTTGAGCAGAGGGAAAACCCAGATTTTTCCCGACTTCATTTTCTTGGATGTGGCCCTCGGGACCACACCTCGGCGAGAAGGTGTGGGACCTCGGCCAAGACCTGGTTGGTGCCCAACGTGTTTCCCCGAGGTGAGAAACAGTGTTTGTTTTGGTTTGACTTAGTCTTGTAGAACGCCGAGGTCATTTTGTATGCATGCGAAGCTTGTTTGAAAGTGCATTCAACAGACTTTTGCCATGTGTTTGTAGGACTTGGACTTGCCTTGACCCCGACGTTTGAAGAGCTATGTGAGTGGTATTTTAATAAAGATATGTTGTAAAGCTTTGACAAAACCTTGTTTTGCTTTGATTCGGATATTACTTACAAGCATGAATGATTATCCCTATTTTGCGTATCAAACCTTGTATCTTGCTTTGATGACATTCTTGGAAGTCCGTATGTGCTAGGGGACTATAAGCATTTGTAGCACAAAGTTTGGAAGTCCGTAAGTGCTAGGGGACTATAAGCATTGGTAGCACAAGTCCTTAGTGTCCGGGGACTATAATGCAACGACACCTTTGTCTTGAGATCTCGCTTGTCTTGCCTTGTCTTGCCACTGACGGTTTTACCGCGTGGGTTTGCTTGTCCGAGATGTCATCTTTTGTATTATATTGATGTTAGTAAGCATCTCTTGAAGTTTGAAAGATTTGAAAGATGGACTTGACTTATTCCTTGTATTGCCTTGTTAAAAGACCTCGGATATCCTTCATGTAAACCCCTTTATTATTTATATCATTCACTGAGTATCCAAGCTCACCCTCTCTATATATATGTAGGTGATGAGCAAGACGGCGGCGACGCCTAGATGTCTTTGCCGAGGTTTTTGCCGACGTGTTTTGGATTGTATTTTGCAACATCTTGAAGACTATGCTTCTTAGTTATTTCCATTGTATTTTGTATTTGATGGCTAAGAAGCCTTTTGGTCAAGATGTATTTTGTACTCCATTTGTTGTATTAAAGCTATGTAATGATGTATGGCATTTCATTCAACTTATGCACTGCTCTTATGGATTACTTAGCCTTGATTTATTCTTCCGCATTTGTAAGCCCCATATGTATACTCTGATTTGTGTGTGGATTCTTGTAAGTGGCCTTTGGTAATCTCACATTACTGGCCATCATGGCACCATTCTACTAGGGGCGGAATGGGGTCGTGACAGAGTCATTGTGCACTCAAGCGGTGTTTTTGTCGCTCGTACAGTCTGCACGTGTATCAGTTTGGAAAAAGATTTTCAATCACTTTTTCATTTCCTCTCTCTCTCTCTCTCTATAAAACCTTCTAAACACTAATTTCTTCACTTTCTCTCTCTAATTCTTGCTTAAAACCTCAAATACTTCATTATCTATTGATTTCTTCACCATTTCTCTTTAGAGAAAAAGGTAGAGCTCATCGAAAGCTTTATTCTAATCGAAGAGGATCTCATTTTTGACTCAGTCAAAGAGTTTCACCCTTACTCTCTCCTTCTTCTAAACTTGAGATAAGGATTTCTTCAACCTTTGGTATGATTTTTAACCTAATTATTTGCTCATTGAAAGGATTTAATGATTTGGAGATTTTTGGTTAAACTTAGGATTTGATTTTGAAATGTAAAAGATAAGTTTTCAAATGGGTGCTTGAGAAAGGTTATGGAGATATGTTTATGGTTGGGATATGTTGAAATGTTGGAATTTCTTTATTTAAATGTGATTTTGAAAGTAAAAGAGGTTTTGTTAAAACAATCGTTGATATTTAGTTTCTGAAAGAAAATATAAAAGATGTTGGATTTTGAAAAGATTAAATCAATGTATCTATTGATGATGAGGGTGGAGTTGGATATGTAATATCGCTCGTATATTGAAAATAATGAGATTATATCTTTTGTTGGAAATTATTTGTTGAATAGAATCTGTCTTAGGCTATCGGTGGATGATAGCTTTGATTGTTATGGAAATTACATGAGGATCAGGTGAATTGAAGCTAATTACTCATACATCTTGCATCGAGTATTGCTTCATATACTTAAGCATTGAAAATGTATTGTTTTGAGAAAAAATGGTGAATACCTTGGTGAATCTGGTTAGAAAGTGTGGTTGTGGTTATCATGTTAGTATGTGTGTCTTCAGTGAAAGTCTAAAAACTCGAGCGGTTAGGTGCCGATCCTTCCAGTTAGTACTAGTAAAATGGCTTTAGTAGTATTTGTATAACCTACTGACAAACATATTCCTAGATATTCCCAGTGTTTTGTATCAATTGCCCTATTTTTTGATATAAAAGGATATTTTTCATGAATTGATATATAATCCTGACATTTCATTGTTTGAAATGGAAATTTGAAACGTTTGACTAATGACATGCGCATATGCATTCACCTTATGACTTTGTTAAGATTTATACATTGCATTAAAGTATCTCGACTAGGCTTTAGCTCACCCTACGTGAAAAACAACTTTCAGGTACTAATGATATGTCTCCACCAATGACTTAACTTGGGAGGACCGTGGAGCTGAATGCTCATTTTTGTTTCTTGTTGTAATTATCTTTTATGTAAACCTCGGGCTTTTGATTGTTTTGGACATGTTATCTCCCTTTAGTTTAATCGAGTGTTGTAGCTTGAAAGATTAAAAATAGATTTAGTATTGCTATTACTAAGAGTATCTCCAATAGCAAATGCTATAATAGCATTGTCATTGCTATAATTTGGTAATAAATAGTAGAAAATTGTAGAATCATAGCAATGGCGCTCCAATTAGTTCCACACTAGGTCACTTCTAATGTTTAGTCCCACACTACAAATCACTCCTAATCTATTTTCACATAAGAGTTATGACATACAATATTTTATAATTTTGAGTAGACAAATTTTTAGGCTTTATAAGAAAAGAAAAAATCAGTATATTAACAAATATAATTTACATTATCGTATAGTAAATTAAAATTACGAAACTTATAAAACGAAATGTATTTATATTTTCATAAATATAATTTTTGTAATTTATTTTTTAATTTTTACCAATTAAATTATGACATACAATTTTTTGTTAAAAATTTAGAATACACAATTAATGACATTAGTATAAAAATCTTCTCTCATGTATAATTCTGATAAAAATGAATGAAATTTAATTGATTATAAATTATTTTTACTACATATTTTAAATAAAATTTATATTATTATTTTAATTTAGAGACTAATTTTTTATTATTTATTTATACCATCCATAGCACGAATAACATGCTAGTACTTTCTAACCAAATAGTCAGGGACTATATATTCGGGGATTAGTAGTCTGATGGATTACCATTCCCCTTATCCAGTCTACCCAAACAAATATGGTTTAGTCTTTTTTGTGCTTACATTTACTATAAAAAAAATTTAAAATTTAAAATTTAAAACTTTTTTTTTTTAATAGAAGCATTGATCGCTTTGATAACCAGAGAATTTTGCAACCTATTCCTATATTTTGCTCTAGTAACAAATACAATTAAACTCATTGAAATAATATTTATATCTTGAAAATGCTATTCATACATAAAATTTAGGCAAACAATAACACAAAAATTATGTGACAATATCATTTTAGTAAATAACTATTATATTTGTGAGCATTTTTGTGCGTACCGGATTCCACACTAGATGAAAGTGAATCGGGGCTCCGCACTCGGTTGGACTATCTGGGGACTGAGGTTCCTGCCACAAGAAGCACCGTTAGAGCTGCCCGGCTGGGGTTGGCCTGATAGCCCCTCCGGTGTGGGAATCAATGATCGGAGAAGAAGTGTATAGAGAGTTGAGTTTGTATGTAAGTGTGGTTTAGCTTGGAATAATTCAGTTACCTTCAATGTGAAGTGAATGAAGTATATATAGGGTTCCTTGCTTGCTTCTCAAGATGGTTTCATGGAGCTTAGATGCTGCCAAGTTTCTTTTTAGCCTTGCCCAAGGTGGGGGACCACCTAGTAGTTGTCATAGAATGCATATACTCATTGCAGTCATGTTGATAACAAACCACGTTCCTTTGGTTCAACAGCTTCCGTGATCCTAGGTTTAAGGGACCAGCTGAGGTGGCAACTTGCACATGCACATCCTCATGGCTTCCACGTTTCTCTGTGAGGTTCCCTCAACTCGATACCTTCGTGCCCCAGCTCGGTACCGTTGTGCCTCGGCTCGGCCTTTTACAAGATCGTTTATAGAGATGGTCTGGTCCATTCGGATATCTTTGTATGGGCTCGGCCCACTTTAGTTCGGCCAATAGGTTAAGTCTTGCAACTCGGCCTAGCCCAACATCGCGGCTGGACTAGACTTTCCACTGCGGGTTGGGCCCAAGTGCTTGAGGACTTGGGTAGAATGTTGATCATGGAGTTGGGCTCAATTGGCCTGCCCATAAATTCATCTAACCCATTTGAATTTGGGCTTTAGTGAATTGGGCCGGCCCAAGGCTTGAATCTGACCCATTTCATATTCAACCCCTTCAATTTTGTTTTAAAGATAATAATTTATATATACCCCAAAATTTTGATTGAATATCCCAATACTTTGTACATCACGTTATGAAATTTAAAATTTATTCTACTATTTTAAACAGCCAAATAATGATCATTCTATCCTCAGAGTAAATACATTCTTAAGAGACCCACACAACAAATAGCAGGGGCTCCAAAAACAAAATTATAGCAGAGGTTCCAATAGTACAAGAAACTCTCACATCAATCCCACTATCATTCAAACATTCATAGCAGAGGTTCCAATAGTACAACGGCAGCGGCACAGTTGCATACCACCGTTGCACCGTCGGCCACCACCGTCATTATAAAATTAAAATGTACAAAAATACAAAGCCAAATACATGTATTTTGTTTGAATATGAAGCACTGAACAACGTTGAATAATTTGGAAACACAATGTCAAAAAAGTATAATTTGTTTAAAACAAGTTTCGAATAAATATAATTTGTTTGGTATGAGATTTTCGAATAAAGTTCGTAAAATCGATGCCTAGAAACAAAGAAGTTTACAAAAAATCATAAATTCTCTATTAGAAGCAGTTTAAAAAAGTCTTTTTCATTGTTGATTATTAACACTTCAATATAAAATAAATTGCGAGAATGATGGATTCAAGGGCAGTAGAGTAAAAAAGTAAGAGAATTAAGAAGATGTCTTCTTCATTGTTGATTATTAACACTTCAATATAAAATAAAATACAAGATTGATGGATTCAAGGGCAGTAAAGTAAGAGAGTAAGAGAATATAGAGTAGAAGATTGGCACTCGTTATGAGATGAGTGTTCAAAGATATTATGATTTGCACTTTTTATAGCATAAGTATATTTTGATCATTTTAATAAATTTATTAAATTAGTGTGCCCAATCAAAATTTTGAAGTACATTTACAGCCACCCACCATATCATTATATAAATTTTGTAAGAATTTTTTTTTTTTTTGGGTCATATATATTACCATAATTTATAAAAGCTATTAGATGGAGTATTAAGTTTACGAAAAATCATGAATTCTCTATCAGAAACAATTTTAAAATGTCTTTTTCATTGTTGATTATTGATACTTCAATATAAAATAAAATGCGAGAATGATGGATTCAAGGACAGTTAAGAGAGTAAGAAAATAGAGGAGAAGATTGGTACTCGTTATGAGATGGGTGTTCAAAGATACTATGATTTGCACTTTTTATAGCTTAAGTATATTTTGATCATTTTGAACAGGGACATAATGGTAATAAAATAAATTTATTAAATTAGTGTGCCCAATCAAAATTTTGAAGTACATTTACAATCACCCGCCATATCATAATATATAAATTTTGTAAGATTTTTTTTTTTTTTTTTTTTTGGTCATATATAGTACTATAATTTATAAAAGCTATTAAATGGGGTATTAATAACGAATATACATGGAAAAAACAACCCATGAGATGCATACAGAGTAACCATTGACAATTGCCAAGATAATGAGGGTAGAGAAAGGGGTAGAAAAAAAGAAAAATGGTCAATCAATAGATAGGGATGAAGCCAGAATATATATTCACAGGTCAAAGCAAGTGTAAAAAAGATAATTTTCACACACAAAATTATCAACATTATAGAATTTGGAAAGTGTCAAATGTGCACAAATTTATCTTGTGTGAGGTTGTTTCGTTATTTGAATTTATGACATTTAAAATCAAATCAACACAATGGTAGGGTAAATTATATTTTACCCCCTTTAATTATTACCCTGTATCATTTTGCCTTATTTAACTAAAAATGGTAACAACTAACCTCCCTCATCTGCTAATTTGTTTCAATTTGGATCTTTATGACTAAAATACCCTTCACAATCTTTATGACTAAAAAGTTACTATTGTTAATTTTTAGCGATATATATAAAAAATCGTCAAAAAAATTATTTTTACCTACAATTTTATTAGGATTTATTTTCAACAGAACTTGATGAGAATTAAAATCTACCTCTTAGGATTTATTAGTTATTTATCCAATTTTTTAGGAGTAAAAAAGTTGAGTAGTTTTTGAATTTTTTTTAACTAATGACAAATAATTTTGACTTTCATAACTTAATTAGTCAAAACATCCCCAACATCCACTTTTTTTTTTTTTTTGTTTTGTTTTTTTTCGAGAGCTACAACACTTGAATTAACCAATGGGAGATGACATGTAAGTAGCAATGTGATTTATTGTCATCAATAACATAATAAGCCTCCACATTTGTGGTAATCTATGATGATGAAGACAAACATTTGTAAATTTATCATGATCACCAATTATAATAACTGCTTAATTAGCACTAGTACTAGTAGTGTTTGAGGCATTTGGAGGCAAACATTGACCACAAACAACTTGGCATGAACAATAGTGTTGATTCCCTGCAGCAGCGGCACATGTGCAACCGTGAGTAATCGCACTCGCTCCACATTTGGCATTCCATGCCAAGAAGCAATCATAAGTTGCATTTGGCCCGCATGTCCCTGGCAATTTCAAGCTCTGAGAGCAAAACTGTACTCCTCTGCAACAAAGTGAAGAAAAACAAAACAAAACAAAATAAATTTAGAAAATTATAAAAATAAAATAAATCAAAATTTGTCTTTTATAATAAAATAATTTTTAATTTTTAATTTTTAATTTTATCAATTTAAATTATAATTTTTTAATTTATTTTCAATCTAAATTATTAGCTTTTTTCCGTTAAGTAAAAACAACGAAAAAATAGTCGGATTAATTAAAAAAATAAATGCTTAAGGTTTCACGCGCGTTTTTCACTTTATATCCCAGTATTTTAATTTCGACAAATTAAACCCTGTAGTTTGAGGCCTGTTTCAATGTGCCCCTCCGTCCATCTCCGTCGTTTAAAATGAAAAACATGTGAAACCTTAGGGTTTTTTTGTAATTAATCTTTTTTTTTAGTGATTTTAATTTTAAAAAAATGCTTAATTATACAAAAAAATTCCAAGATTTCATGCATTTTTCACTTTAAACGCCCTCCGTTACCTGACACAGATAGATATAGATGAAGGGGACATATTGAAATACGAATAAAATTTCAGGATTTAATTTGTCGAAATCAAAACAGTTGGCTTTAAAGTGAAAAATGCATGAACCCTTATGTTTTTTTTTTTTAAATTAACCCAAAATAGTTTTAGTTATTAAACTCAATATAAGTGTATATAAAATGTTTAAAATATTTTTTTCGTTGAGTTTAAAAACTAAAATATTATTTTTTTTGGTCGATTTTATTTAACGGAAATAGGAGGAAAGTTTATATTAAAACAAATAAAAAATTTAATATTTAAATTAACAAAATTAAAAATTCATGATTTATTTTGTTACAAAAGAGACATCTTGAAATTTTTTTTGAAATACAGTAAAAAAATATATAGTTAGTTTAAACTTTGTTGATCAATATTCTTAGTTATATACTAAAGTGAGTCTTCTTTTGAAAAGTGTGAGAGAAGTTTGAGAATAATAGTACCTTGAGGGAGGGAGTAAACTAAAGAGGAAAAGGAGTGACAGCACGGAAAGGGAAGCCAATTTCTTCATGGCCATTTTTGCTCTCTCACTTGCTTTGCAGTGTTTCTTATGAAAAAGAATGCACGCTAATTATAATGTTCATGAACTAGTATAGCACCTATAGCATCTATTTATAGGTGCTTAAAAAAATCATACCCGTAAATTTGTATCTACTACTATGGAAAATGTCCGACCTTTTTATGGAAACAAGTATTGATTGCGATCTTGCCCAATTAATGGAGTGAGTTTTGAAAATTACTATAGAATTAATGATTACGATTATTTTATGTAATTGATTTTGTGTCTATATTTTTGCTCATTTCTATGTGGGTATTTAGAAAGTTGTTATTTTAGTAGGTTATTTTAGTTTTGTTGTTATTTTAGTAGGCTAAAATTTTGCTGTTTGAAAAGATGATTAGATTTTTTTTTTTTTGTTGGATGTGATATTTGTGAGAGAAAAAATAAAATGATTATGGGTTTAATGTAATATTTTATCTTATTAACTGTTTTAACTTATTTTGTTTTTTTACGGATTTTAGCCAAAAAAATAACTCAAACCCAACTTGCCAAATATAAATAAAACTATGCATACAAAATTGGCAAAATAATTAATCACATAAAATAGTTATGGCCATACATACTATATGATGAATCTATCATAAGAGATACGATTTTACCATTTATATTTTATGGGATTGATTCTGTGTTTTATGTGATTGAGTTGCTACAATTACTTTCTAAAATTGACAATCATCAAAAAGGCAGGAAACAGAGACAAAGATGGAATGGAATTTTGTAGGGATTGTTTTTTATTGGCGGCAAATGGTGGTCTACATAAAAGGTGATTATTCAGTATTTTTTAGAGTATAGACACGTGGAGTTTTATAAAGTTTTAATTGGTAGAGAATGGTAAGAGCCCACGATTTATGTTAAAGATGGAGGAATAACATAAAACTAAGTAATTTGTGATTGACCTTGGAATATGATCACGTGATGTTCCAAAATTATTGAATAATTTCTCAAACATAACATGATATTAAGGGACAATTAGATATCAAAGGATTTCAGCACAATATATATATATATTAAAAATAATAAATATATCAATATTAATATTTAAAATTATAAATTTTTTTATTATTTTTTAATAATTTTTAAAATACTCTCTGAAAAGTAATTTCCATAATATTAAGAGTTATGCTAGGGATTTCAAATTATCTACCAAATTTTTTTTATCAAATCTCTCATATGGGTGTGGGATCCACACACATGTGGGTTTGTGTCGGTCCCACACTCATGTGAGAAATTTGAGAGAAAATTTGATAAATTATTTAGAGTCTATAGCATTTTCCTCATATTAATACCCCATTGTTGCAAGATAGTGTGTGAATCCATACTCATGTGAGAAATTTGATAAAAAATTTGATAAATTATTTAAAATTTATAGCATTTTACTAATATTAATACCCCACTGTTGCAAAATATAATATGTATTTTGTATTAAATTGTATTAGCGTAATACCTGTGCTACGCACAGTTTCAAATAAATAATTAATAATCAATTTTAAAATTAAAATTAAACAGTATAAAAACGCATCTATTTATAAGTGCTTCTTATTAAACAGTAAGAAATTTGCTTTGTAGTATTTCTTATGAAAATGATGGTGTGGTGATGTAATATTATCTCTTGTCGTCTACTACAAAAAAAAATAATAATAAATAAATAAATAAAATAAACGATTTTACTATAAAAATAAATAAAATTATTTAATACTACCACGGAGAAAGTTTATTTTATTTAATACCGATAATAATATTATATACACCAATTAGTGTACTAGTTAATACACTAATTGGCGCATGTAGCATCACCGTAATTAAAAGAATATATACTATATTCACCAATTAGTGTACTAAGTAGTGTACCAATTGATGATGTGACATAATTTAAGAGATTTTCGGTATTTATAATTTTATGTAATGAGTGAAATCAATAATAATTTCATAAGGTATTTATAATTTATGTAATGAGTAAAATCAATAATAATGTCATAACTAGCGCTGGTACACTAGTTAGTACACTAATTGATAGCATCTAGTACCACACCGTAATTAAAAGAATAAGAGTGTTGCTATTAGCACCTGCCAAAATTCTTCGGACCCTCCATTTTATCATTTTTTTTATTACAATTATACCCTAAAATAAAATTACATTAAAAGACATTATTAATGGAACACCCACCTATCAATAAGAACTAATACTCTATAATATTGGACACCCACCCCCACCCCCACCTCCAACTCCAACTCCAACTCCAACTCCAACTATACGTATTCCATGTTTGTAAACCCTAACCCATTACTTTTCATAACCAATTAACATAAACCCTAAATCTATTATTTTTCATAATCATCTTAAATATTGAATGTGTCATCTTCATTACCATCATCAACGCTATTGAACTTGAAAGTTTTGCTTCAAGTATAACGTATACTTCATCATCTTATAAGTTTATCTGTCTTGCATTAACATTCTCGGTCATTTTCGATCGTTCTTGTTTTGTTCGAGTTGTTCGGTACTGGTTTGCTGACTGTTATAATTATGTTCGGTAATACAGTACTGAACATAATCCTTTCGTTCAATACATAGGTTCCAAACATTAATGCAGATAGTCAGTTATGTAATTTTCTTTGTTAAACTAACTTAGAATGGAAATGAGTGAATTGGAACGGATTTAAGTTATGTATTTTGAATGGATTTAATTCATGTTATTTTAAGTTGTGAATTGGAATGGATTTAAGTTACACAGTGATGAACAAATTTTGTTCGGACATACAGTGCTGACAGGATCATTATTGTTCGACAAAACAGTTCTGAACAAAATACATTTTTTCGGCTACACAGTGGTGAACAAATTGTTTTGGGTTACATTTAGAATTCTGATGACGATTCAGACGATGATTCTGTTTTTCCTCATCTTGTAAACGGTTATACAAATCCTGTAGAAATTGGAGTATCTTCGATCGATCTTAGCGATGACGAAGATACAAAAAGCAACAAAGAAGATGATGATGAGTGGATGAGAGAGGTTACTAATTCGGCGATACGGAGAGCGTTCAGAGCAGATGAGAGTCGTCGGAATGCTTCGTTGACGGCTGAGACGGCGATGAGAGTGATAAAGGGTTGGGGTCCAAAAATTCTATACTGGACCAAAGCTCCAAACTCTGAAGATTGAGTGAGTCAGGGAAGGAGATGGATGAAAAATTAGGTGGGTGTGCATTTCATCGTGAAAATATTATGAATATGGGTAGATTTGGTAATAAGTGGGGTGTCCAAAAAAATATTATTAAAATTTAGGGTTTAGGGTTGGGGTCCAAAGAAATGGGGGGTCTAAACAATTTTGGTAGGTGCTAAGAGCATCAGTATCAAACTCGTTATTTATTTATGCTAGTTATTTTATACCCAAAAATTAGAAAAGGCATCAAATCGTTGCTCCATCAAACTCGGCAAGGCAATTGGCAATTTCTTCAAACCCAAATCCCTCGCTACAAATAACCAGCGACAAAGGCTCGGCTATTGGACTGAAATCGGAAACTATTGAGCAACGGTACAATCTCTCTCTCGTCCTCCTAAATTTGAAATAATCAAGACTTTGGGTAGATTTTTTACAGCACTATTGTCAATCTTCTCTCTGTAAAAGGTTGCTTACTTTCTTCTTCGTTTAGGTCCCTCTTGAATCTCCCAAAGCTCACTAATCACTGAAACTCCCTGTTTCAGCATCTCAACAGGCTTTCCAATTCTGGGTAATTCTCATACAAAAATCTCAATTAATTTTTGCATTGATTGATTTATATGTATATATATATGTATATGTATATGTGTATGCATATGCATATGTAAATGTGATAATTGATTAGTTTCTGTTTTAACTATTTGCTTCAAAATATGATGGTTTGAATTTGATTGGGTAATGTTTCAATTCTACAAATTGGGCTGTTGATATTTGAAAGTTCTGATCTTTGTGGTTACAAGGGATTAAACCGTAAACCCAAGTAGGGTTTAAGTGTAATTTTTGCATTTGGGCACCTTATGGTCTTGAATTGTAATCTGAATTTCATTCTTGTTAAAATCTTATTGTTGTCGAGTACTTGCATTTTCATCGAATTCGATTGAAACTTGTGGGGAAATTTTCCTTTTTTTTTTTTTTAGAATTGTCCAGATGGTGACTTAACCATACAAGAATTGGTAATTTTTCTTTTTATTTTGCTTGTATATGGAAGTACTTTTGTTAATGAAAACTTAACTAGGGAGACACATATAGATGCTCAGGAACAAGAATGGATTAGCATCAACATTTTATTAGTAGTTTACTTTGTGAAAGTGTTTATCTATGTTGACAGTGCTTGATGCATTGCAAAGAGTGTTAATTTGCTTGATGATGATGTTGAAATTTTTTTCCTTCCCTCGTGAGACTTAGGATCACAGATTAGCTTTTTTCACTTCTTCCAATGTACATTGTAAATTGAATCATCATTCACCATTGCAATGGAATGATCGTTTCATAGGATGGATTCTCAGACACCAACGAATGCGTACTTCACCAATCTATTACAAGGGGGATCCAACTTTTTAGGTGAATTTATGATGAAATCTCCAAATCAAATGGGTCAATGTTCAAGCCAACATGGTGAAGTGGCTGGGCAAGAGTCTCCATTGTCACCCCAAATAGAATCCACCACAAAGAAATCACAACGTGGTGGCAACTTTAGTACAGAAGAAGACAATCTCCTTGTATCGACATGGCTCAATACAAGTTTGGATGCAATACACGGAAATGAGTAAAAGCACAAGACATATTGGAATAGAGTTTGGGAGTATTTCCACAAGTACAAGACTTTTACTTCTGAACGTAATTAGAATTCTTTAATGAATCGGTGGTCAACTATTCAACTTGGAACCAATAAGTTTTGTGGGTTCTTTGCTCAAATTGAATCAATGCATCAAAGTGGAGTAAATGAGCAAGACAAGGTATACATTGTGTACACACCATTAAATTAGATGTAATTGTCATTTTGTTTGCAGATGCTAATTAGTCTTTATTCATTTAATTTTTCAAATTGGCAAGGCTAAACTTATGTATCAGGAATTCCAAAAAGCATCATTTCCTTTTGAACATTGTTGGAATGTGTTGAGGTACCAACCAAAATGGTTAGAGGAATGTGAGAAGAAAAAATCGAAAAAAAAAAAAAAAAAAAAAAAAAACATCAGCAACATCTTCTCCTTTTGCTCCAGAGGCGATAAATCTAGCAGAGGATGATGTCTCACATGATGCTTATGTAGACTTGGAGAGGCCACTAGGTAGCAAGGCTGAAAAAGAGCAGTTGAATAAACGAAAGAGTAAAGATTCAGCTGGTTCAAATTATGCCACTACAAGAAAAATCACCTTTGGCAACTAAATTTTTAGTCGCCAAAAGTCCACTTTTAGTCGCCAAAAACCTTGTTTTTAGTTTCCCCGACTAAATTTTTTAGTCGCCGGTTTTGTCGCGAAAACATGGTCGCCGAAGGTTTTGGCAACCAAAAAGGTTTTAGTTGGCAAAAACACAGGTCTTTAATGACCAAAGTTTTGGTCGCCAATAGTCAATTCCACTTTTTAAAATTATACATTTAGCGACTAATGTTTTAGTCGCCAATAGTCAATGAACGCCGACCAAACTGTTTAGTCGCCAAAAGAAACACTTTTGGCGACCAATAGTTTTAGTCGCCAAAGGTTGTTTGGTGGAAAAAAAAAAAAAAAAAAAAAAAACTAACTTTTTCTGCTTTTTCTGAGATTCAAACCACGGACTTTCTACCTTCTAGAGGCTTTAGCAACACATTCCCTCCACCATGCCACTACAACACCACATGAATATATATGTAATATATATTATTTATATAGTATATTGACCCGTATTAATATAAAACTATATATATAAATATAATTATTTTTATTCAATATAATTTATGTAAAAAATAAATTATTTACTAAAAAAAAATTGAGGCGACTTTTGGCGACTAAATCTATTTTTTAGTCGCCCATTCTATAATTTTGGGCTACTAATTATTTTTTAGTCGCTAAAAAAATAAGTTCCGCCTAAAAATAACCACTTTTGGCAACCAAACTTGTTTTTAGTCGCCAAAAACCTCCACTTTTAGCTACTACACTGAATTTTAGTCGCCAATTGTAGACTTTTAGCTACTAAATTTTTTTAGTAGCCAAAAAGCTTCACTTTTGGCTACAAAATTTATTTTTGTCGGTAAAACACGTATAATCGGCAACCAAACTATTTTTTAGTCGCCAAAACCTATACTTTTGGCTACTAAATTATTTTAGTCGCCAAAAACCTTCACTTTTGGCTACTAAATAACCTTTAGTCGCTAAAACCCATACAATCAGCGACTAAATTGATTTTTAGTCGCCAATAATTATACATTTGGCTACTAAACTGTTTTAGTCGCCAAAAGTCTTCACTTTTGGCTACTAATTCCATTTTAGTCGCCAATTGTGCTACTTTCAGGGACGAAAAATTGAATTTTAGTCGCCAAAACTGATTTTTCTTGTAGTGTGCAGGGATATTGAATGGGATAATGGAAGACAAAAAGAAAGCAAATGACAAGAAAATGGAAATCCTTGAGAAAGCGTGTCTTCAAGAGCAAGAGCAGAATCGTATTAACCAATAGCTTGAGCAAGAGAGAATTCAAATTATGAAAGAGGAAATCCAAGAGCGATTTCGTATTAAACAAAAAAAGATTCGAGCAGAACAATTGAAAGAAGATAAGAGAATTATAATGATGGATACAAATGGTTTGTCTCCAATGCAACAAGAATATTATCTTCACCGCCAAATGGAAATTCTTGAAAGTCAAAGGAGTACTAAATAGTTAGTTTTTATTGGAATATATTTTTCTATGTAAACATATCATGTTTTTGTTGAACAATGCCATGGTTCAATGCACTTTTTTTGTTAAGTATTGATTTACATTGCTATGAAAATGAATAAATGACTGCTTAGGGGCATCTATATTCTAGATTATATAAGTATCTTGGTGTACCTAGGTTTATTTTTGGTGATTATTTGTTCATTGGTTGAAGTTGGACATCTTTTGTGGTCTATTAAGGCTTCCATGAGGGAAGAATTCAAATCGAAGCTCCAATCCGTATAAAATTTATCTATATACAAGTTTATAGTGTCTTTTATATGTAACTCCTTCTGTAAATGCTATATATTATTTTTATATAGATTATGTTGAGAAATTAAACTGACCTGAAAGAGCAAAACAGTGAGAGCAACAAGGTAAATAACATCAATTCCATGAACCAATTTATAGATTGCTGCTGCTCTGCTTCAGATTCTGTTTCATCTTCCTCTACTGTCTATTTGTTCTGCTACTGGACAGATTCTGTTGAACAATGTTTATAACAGATCAATGCTGGACAGATTCTGTTGAACAAGGTAAATAACAGATTCTGCTGGACAGATTCTATTGCATCTTCCTCTACTGTTTCATCTTCCTCTACTATCTATTTGTTATGCATTAAAAAGGCAGATTCTGTTGAACAATGTTGTTGGTGAGTTGGCTGCTGTTCTTTTGGACATGGGCATGGACATGGTAGTCGGGGACTATTTGTCCATGATTTGTAATCAAATGTAATCCTATCAGGTTAATAATCATAGCATAAATAAGAATCAGTCTTCTTAATGCATAAATGAGGACTGTATTCTTTTCCTTTGTAACACAAGCTTGGTTGTTCAGTATGTGGAAAATAACTTGTTACGAACTAATACAAGTTAGTAGTGATAAATACTGCAGTTGACATTGAAGTTTCAATTCTTGGTTAATGTTTTTTTCTACTAAATTTATTGCTTAAAAAAATTATTGATTCACATATTTATCTGTTTATTTTGTTTTTTGGCAGTTGGGTGACTGTATCTGATTTTTACATGGAGCCATGTGATGGGAGGTCATTGGTTGACCGTTCTTTGGTTTTCATATATAATTTCTTTTTCTTTTTCTTTTTCTTTTTTCTCTCAGCAAATATCAGAAACATATAGAAAACTATTATATAACTTTTTGATGCTTCATGGAAGTTTGTAATATTGTATAACTTTTTGAGTTACTTATTTGTTAGTATTTATTTTGATGACACATAAATTCGTTCTAATGGAATGAGATATCAGTATGAGCACTTTGTGTTTATTAGATTTAGTAGATGGTGTTGTTGCTAACAACTGAATGATGACTATGATGATGAGTCAAGCCTGTAGGGACAACTGGCTGATTGATTGTTTTTACCATTTGTAGCTGCTTCGAGAGTTTTTAGCTGTTAAATAATTTTGTAGAGGACTCATCTTATGCATTATATTAAATTTACACCCATTATATTTTTATGTAAATCCTTCATGAGACAGGCTTTGGTTGCAAATTTGCAATTGCAAGACATGCATCAGATCTTAAATTTGCAATTGAAGTTTATAGTCTCCTTCTGTAAAAATTCTAAAGAATACTGAGAGAAAAATTATGTAGTTATTAATACTTGGAAAATTTCAAATTACAATCAAGACTAATGAGTTTTCATCATGTGACCACGAAATTTAAAATTACAAGCTGCTATGATTGACTATGTAGTTGCCACAAGTGCTCGACGAGGTTCGATTGTAGTTGAGAATGAGTTTCTCTATCTCTAATGCGATGATGGCGTCGAATGAATTCCATAAGTTCAGTTGTATGGTCATGTGAAACAGATACATGGGGATTTTCATCGATTTGTTCATAGTCGTAGTCTTCTACTTCATTAACATCTTGCTCATCCTCAACAATCATGTTATACAGTATTATGCATGCGTTCATAATGTTCTTAAGTGTTTCACGTTCCTAAGAACGTGCAGGTCCACGTACAATTGCAAATCATGCTTGAAGAACTCCAAAAGCACGTTCTACATCTTTCCTTGCCGACTCTTGAGCTGCAGGAAAATGCTTTCTCTTATTTCCTTGTGGAGATGGAATTGTTTTGACAAATGTTGACCACTGTGGGTATATACCATCTGCTAGATAGTATCCCATTGTATAATCATTACCATTGATTAAGTAATTGACAGAAGGAGTACCCCCTTCAGCAAGCTTGGTAAACATAGAAGATCGTTCTAACACATTGATGTCATTATGAGACCCCGGTAACCCAAAAAATGCATGCCATATCCAAAGATCATATGATGCTACTGCTTCTAAAATAATTATAGGTTCATGAATATGACCAGAATACATACCTTTCCATGCAGTTGGACAATTCTTCCATTTCCAATGCATACAATCCATGCTCCCCAACATTCCAGGGAATCCACGACTTTGGCCAATTGTTAGCAATCTAGCAATGTATTTTCATTTGGTGATCTCAAATACTCATCAGAAAAAATTGTAACCACTGCTTTAACAAATTTTTTTTAACTTTTCATTGCAGTGCTTTCACCAATTCTTGCATATTCATCCATAAAATCAGCTGCTACTCCATAAGCAAAGCATTCTAAGTACAGCAGTCATCTTTTGATAGGAGGACAAACCAAGCACTCGAGCACCATTTCTTTTTTGAACAAAATATGGTTCATGAGCTTTTAGTATAGAATGAATACAGAGAAAAAGAGAATGATTCATTCGAAATGTTCTTTGAAATACATTGGGAGGATATATTGGTGATTTAGCAAAATAGTCAAGAAAAAGCCTTTGGTGGCCTTCTAAAGTATTACGCCCAATGAATAGACAATGTTGTATAGAACCACGACGTGATCTTGATTCTTCCTCCATTTTGACTACTGTAACTATCTCTAACTTATCATCAGAATCCGACTAATTAAGAATCATATTGTGTACAAAATTGCGACGCATAGTGAGAAAATAAACACTTAATGTTAAAGAAAACTAAATGAGGTGGATGAAAATTAAAGAGGAATGATCTTATTTATATTGAAAAAATATGACCGTTCGAAAAGTATCTATTTCAAAAATATAACCGTTGCAAAAATATTCATTTGAAAATATGACCGTCATAGAAGTTTCTATTTAAAAAATATGGCCGTTGCAATAGTACCTATTTGAAAATATGGCCGTTATTACAAAAATTTCTATTTAAAAAATATGACCGTTAAGTGTCCATTTCAAAAATATAATTTTTCTAAAAAAATAAATAAATAATAAATAAGGAATATTTAAATTGAATGGAGAAAGAAATGGAGAGTTTGTTGGAGCATGACAAGAAAAATAAGGTTAGCTAAAATAGAAAAGTAGGTTTTTAGCTACAATTTGACTAAACATTTAGCTACTTTGATAAAGATGCTCTTAGAGTACATCTCATTTGGAAGAGAAGTAATCGAAGTAAGAGAATGGAAAGAAAAAGAGATGGTAACAACAATGCTGAGAAGGGTTCTTCTTCAAAATGGAAATCTCTCAATCGAAACCTCTTGCTCTACATATTCTCTCTATTGAAGCCCCGTGTTCTTGATATCCATTGTTTCTTGGTTTGTCAATCTTGGGTACACGTTCGTTTCAATCATTTGTTCGGCAAAGATGGTAAAGAGCACCCTCAATTTTACTATTCTCAAGTACGATTACTGTTGAAGGCTATTTGGATCCAAAGATACCCCTGTCAAGAAGTTTTGTAACATCCCGATATTTTAATCATTTATAATTATTGTGGGGATATATTCTCTGAGTACCAACACGAGGCAAGGTGACGCCGACGTGTTAGCCGAGGTGCCACGTGTCGTGGTAGTTATGCCGAGGTTATCTCGAAGTTGCCGAGGTTATCTGCGAGAATACCGAAATCCGAGATAAGCGGATAAGAGACAAGAGTCCTAGGATGAAGAAAGACTTCAGGATGGATAAGGGTAATACTCTTAGGGAGTTTATCCTTATCTCTTGAGAAATCCAAAGTAAGCACTGAATTGGAGTCCATAGAATCCAGGCTTCTAGTGGGACTAGGATTGAGTAAACTATAAAAGAGAGGCACCCCCATGGGTCTAAGGTACGCAACTTTATACTTTGAGTATTGAGTTTAGCACTTGATAATCTTTGAGAGATATACTGACTTGATCGTCGGAGAGCCCCCGGGTGGAAGAACCACCGCCGGAGCCTTCTCTTTCTGTGCAGGACAGCAAGGTGACATCTATTCTGCCAGTGTTCTACAGCTGAATTACTAAACGGGCAGTGTGATCGGAAAATCACTCACACAATTTGGCGCCGTCTGTGGGAATGAAAGACGAATAGATGGCCAGTAACGCACAGAAAGAAAAGATTGGGGACGGCACTCCCACTGGGAGCGAAAGACCTATTGACCTCGATATTGAAGGAGACAACTGCAACACAGAAACTCATCACGGAGCGAAAGACGTCGACCAGGAAGGCGACACTTCAAAGAAAACGGATCAGAGCAGATACTACAATGAAGACAACCTCTAGGTATGGAGGGACAGGTGCCTACAGAGGGATGAAGAGGTAAAAGAGATGGCAGACAAGTTGGCAGATCTACAATCGATCGTCAACTTCATGATGCAAAACAACGTCATGCAGCCGCCATACCCACTGCACGACACACCAATACCAGCAACCAATGCCCAGAAACAAGGGCAGAAAACAATTCCTGAAGCCCCTTAGCACACTAGGAGTGGGAGGCACTCTCACCGGCCTTCCAGGGGAGTCGGACGAGAGGAGCCGAGAAGAGAAGAGTCCCAAAAGACATATCACACAAAGGACGCAGAACCCAAGAAATATCGGCATGTTCAAGGGCAGGCGTTATGCTTTGACACAACTCATAGGGAGAGATTGAAAAGGGCCCACCGTGAGGCCGAGAGCAATATGCCAAAGAAACTAAAGTCAGCAGATAGCCGAGCTCCTGGACGGAGCAAAGAAGACTTGAGAAACTACCTCAAGAGGAAGCAACAGAACGGAAAAGCCGAGGTAACCTCACCCGACAAGCCAAGGACACCATTCTCGGTAGAATTGGACAAGTTCTAGGCACCAAAGAGATTCAGTATGCCGAGGTTTCAAATATACGATGGTAAGTCAGACACTAACTTTCATGTTGGATTATACTTGAACTCAATGGCATTGTATAGCGGAAACGAGCCGTTGCTCTGCAAAGTGTTCCCCTCATCCTTCAGGGAGATTGCATCAGATTGGTTCCACAAGCTCCCAAAGGGAAGCGTGAAGACTTGGGAAAGCCTGGCCGAGATGTTTGTGGCCAGATTCGTGACAAACAAATTGCAGCTATTGAGGGTGGACGCATTGATGGCTCTGAAGATCAACAAGGATGAAGGCCTTATGGCCTATGCAAAAAGGTACTATGAGATGTTCAACCGAATACCCGAATGCAACCAAGAGGTGGCAGTCGTGTCTTTCAAGAACGGCCTGAAAGATAATTGTCCATTACAGAAGTCCTTGGCAAAGACATTGCTGAAAAGCATGGAGGAGCTCATGGCAAGAGTAGAGAAGTATGCCAGAGCCGAGGAAGATACATCGGGGAATAAAGAGATAAAACAAGAAAGAACCAACGGCTCGCTGAAGCGAGGCCGAGGTAACAACGGGTTCAACAAACAAGAAACGGAATTGAGGGCCAAACAGGCAGTGACGACTGTGTTCCGAATCCCAGTCCACAAAGTCCTGGATCAAATCCGAAACCAACCCTATTTCAGAGCACCGGCAAAGGCCCCAGGAGAATACATGGGAAGGAACGTTGGTAGGCGTTGTGCTTACCACAATGAAGAAGGGCACCCAACCCAGGGCTGCAGAGCCCTAAGAGCACACTTAGAGGACTTAGTGAGACAAGGCCATCTGCGAGACCTTGTCGATGAAGCCAGGACAAGAGAGGAACAGGCAAGATTACCCCAAGCACCAGCGGCCCCGCCTCCCCCAGCACAGCAACCACAAGCAGGGGGACCACGGGTGGTTAATGTGATCCACTCAAGGGTCAATGAGAACGAAGTCAGAGGAGAGACCCAGAGGGTAAGGCATTTATAGCATGTCTACCAGGTCGGGGAAAAGAGACATCGGCCAGAGGAGTGCCAAGGACCGATGATAGCTTTTATTGAAGCCGACCTAGAAATGGTCCAACATCCGCATAATGATGCCTTGGTAGTATCCCTCCAGGTTGGGGAGTGCCAAGTGAAGCACATCTTGATTGATCAAGGTAGCTCTTGCGACATCATGTACGTTAGATGTTACAAGGAGCTGGGCCTTCACCCAGATAACATGGAAGGATCTAATGGCCAGATGGTCGGCTTCAATGGAATGCCGACATGGCCACTAGGCGCAATAAGCTTGGAAGTACAAGCCGGCACAAAGAAAATCAAGACGGAATTCATTGTGATTGATACACCCTCACCGTACAACATCATCTTGGGAAGGCCATGGTTGCATGCAATAGGGGCAGTTCCCTCAACATTGCATCAACTATTGCGGTTCCCAACAGAGCTTGGGATTGAAGAAATCAGAGGAGATCAACTGTAGGCAAAAACTTGCTCCATGGCAGCAATGAAATCAACCTGCAACATCCGAGAACCAGAGAAAGCGGAAATCGAAGACGAGGACATGGAGGTCCTAGACGATGTCGGCAAGGGGCCGGCCGAGAAAAGTGAAGAAGCACTAAAGAAAATCCTCGTCCAGGAGGGCGATAAAGAACGCTTCTTTCTTCTCGGCTCAGGCTTAGCCGAAGAAGAGGAAAGAGAGCTGGAAGCTTTTTTTAGAACAAACATTGAGGTGTTCGCCTGGACACCTTATGAGATGCCTGGCATTGACCCCGAGGTCACATGCCACAAACTGAACGTCAACAGGTCGACCAAGCCTGTAATACAGCGAGCCAGAAGACCGACGTTGATGCACGTCGAAGCAGTAGAAGAGGAAGTAGAAAGACTTCTAGAGGCCAAGGCCATCAGAGAAGTCGATTACCCGACATGGCTATCAAACACTATGGTAGTAAAGAAAAAGAACGGTAAATGGAGGGTCTGTGTAGATTTTACAAGCTTAAACAAAGCTTGTCCCAAAGACAGCTTTCCTCTACCCAAAATCGACCAGTTGGTGGACGCCACATCTGGACATGGAAGAATGAGCTTCCTAGATGCTTATAGGGAGTACCACCAGATAGCCATGTACCCCTAGGATGAAGAGAAGACAGTGTTTATCACCCCAAAAGGCCTGTACTGTTACAGAGTAATGCCTTTTGGGCTGAAAAACGCAGGAGCAACTTACCAAAGGTTGGTAACCAAGATGTTCAGACACTTGATTGGCCAAACAGTAGAAGTCTCCAACGATGACATGGTCGTGAAGACCAAGGAGCCTAGGGGTCATCTTTCCGACCTAAAAGAGGTCTTTGAAATCCTCAAAACATATCGGCTCCGACTCAACGCATCAAAGTGCGCGTTTGGAGTTAGATCTGATAAGTTCTTGGGGTACCTGGTGACAAGAATGGGCATTGAGGCCAGCCCAGATCAGATCAATGCCATCCTAGATTTACAAAGCCCAACATCGGCGAAACAGGTACAGATGCTTACCGGAAGGGCCGCAGCCCTAAACAGGTTCATAAGCCGAAGCTCAGACAAATGCAAACCTTTCTTCAACCTGGTGAAGAAAGCCACGGATTTCCTCTGGACAGAGGAATGTGAGGCCGCGTTGGCCGACCTAAAGAAATATCTGACTACGGCTCCAGTCCTCTCAACACCTGGACCTGGGGAAGAGCTGTTTTTGTACTTAGCAGTTTCAGAACACGCAGTAAGCGAGGTGTTAGTCCGAGAAGAAAAAGAGAGCAAAAGGCCATTTACTATGTAAGCAAAACCTTGGCCAACGCAGAAACAAGGTATCTACCCCTAAAGAAATTAATGCTAGCCTTAGTGATGGCTTCAAAGAAGTTGAACCATTACTTTTAGGGGCATAAGATTGTAGTGCTAACAGAGCACCCTTTGAAACCCTTGTTACAGCAAGGAGATTTAACTGGAAGGATAGCAAGATGGGCAGTGGCCTTGGGCCAATACGACCTGGAGTTCAGGCCGAGAACAGCAATTAAGGGCCAAGTTTTGGCCAACTTTGTGGCCGAGTTTACCCCGGAATCCAATGAACATCAGGCTCCGTTGAGCCAAGAAGAACGTTGTCCCAGCAAGCAAGGAGAAGCCCAGCCAAAGGCAAAAGAACAAAGGAAGGAAAAACTCAGACCCTACAGCATCTACATCGGCGACTCCTTCAGACTGTTTGTCGATGAAAGTTCAAACCGACAAGGAGTAGGAGCAGCGCAGGAGTACTACTGATATCTCCAGATGGAGAAATAGTAGAACAATCCATCCGTTTGGGGTTCAAGGCCTCAAACAACGAAGCAGAATACGAAGCACTAATTGCAGGGCTGAAGCTGGTAGCAGTAGCAGAAGCTGATGAGGTTATAGTCTTTTGTGATTCACAACTTATTGTTAACCAGTCAATAGGAGAATTCGCAGCCAGAGACGAGAGGATGTCGGCATATGCAAAAGAAGTCATCAGATTGGCAGCCTTATTTTAGAACTACCGACTACTTCAGGTCAGCCGAGATGATAATAGCCACGCCGACGCATATTCCAACCTAGCAAGTTCAATACAAACTGGAAAAACAAGAACAACAATGATTGATTATTTGTCGGGCCCGAGCATAGAACCACGGAACACAGAGCAGGAAGCAATGTGTGTGGACATGGGACCAAGCTGGATGGATGCAATAGTTGCATTCCTGAAAGAAGGAAAACTGCCAGAAGACCGCAAGGAGGCACACAAAGTCAGACTGAAATCGGCAAGATTCAGTCTGACAGCAGACGGACATCTCTACAGAAGGTCCTTCACTGGACCCCTTTTAAGGTGCGTACACCCTTTGCAAGTTGAAGATTTTTTATATGAAATTCATGAAGGAGTTTGTGGAAGCCACGCTGGGGGCAGATCACTAGCTCACAGGGCCATTACCCAGGGGTATTGGTGGCCCTACATGCAAAAAGATGCAGAAGCATACGTGAAGAAGTGCGAACAATACCAAAGGTTTGCACCTTTGATACACCAGCCAGCTGCTGACCTGAATCCAGTATCCAGCCCTTGGCCATTTGCCCAGTGGGGCATGGATCTTGTTGGCCAACTTCCCCAGGCAACTGGGCAGAGAAAATACTTGCTAGTAGCAACAGATTACTTCACAAAGTGGATAGAGGCAGAACCTCTTGCCAAAATCCGAGATGTGGATGTCAAGAACTTTATATGGAGAAACATTATCACCAAATTTGGGATTCCAAGAGTAATAGTTGCCGACAACGGAACGCAGTTTGACAGCAAACTCATCAAGAACTTTTGTGCAAAATTCAAGATCAAGAATTACTTTTCAACACCAAGTTTTCCCCAAAGTAATGGACAAGCTGAAGCATCCAACAAAGTAATTTTGAATGGAATAAAGAAGAGGCTGCAGGCAGCAAAAAGAAAGTAGGTGGACGAATTGCCCAACATACTTTGGGCATATCGGACTATGCCAAGAAGATCAACAGGAGAATCCCCCTTTGCCATGGCTTATGGCACAGAAGCAGTCATTCTACTGGAAATCGGCATCCTAGGGATCCGAACCCAGGGAGTTGAGAATGGGACTAATGATATACTCTTAGCCCGAGATCTGGATCTTTTGGAAGAACAAAGAGAGAAAGCTGCAATTCAGCTCGCAGCATACCAGAACAGCTTGCCAGAGCTTACAACAAGAAGGTCAATCCTAGGGATTTTCAAGTCAGCGACCTAGTCCTGAGAAAAGTCGTCGGCAACAAGAAGGATCCCAGAGAGGGCAAGCTTGGCCCAAACTGGGAAGGATCCTACAGAATCACTTCGGTATTAGGCAATGGAGCCTATCGGCTTCAAGACAATGAGGGCAAAACATTGCCTAGACCCTGGAACACTTGTAATTTGAAATTTTTCTATCATTAGATATGCATTGTTTTTGACCGATGTCATCAATAAAATCTTTTCAGAATTCTTCAA
Source organism: Camellia granthamiana (assembly GCA_036172215.1). Taxonomy (NCBI): domain Eukaryota; kingdom Viridiplantae; phylum Streptophyta; class Magnoliopsida; order Ericales; family Theaceae; genus Camellia; species Camellia granthamiana. Next base: position 139,446,473 of record CM069904.1, on the reverse strand, counting down.
CAAATGTGACTGATAAAGATACAAAATATTGTTTCTAGAAGACATGAATAATGAGAACCCAAGTGGAACTCAGGTTCACATTGGGGGCGGAAAGAATACAAAGACACTTAACACTTGTTGAAATTTGTAGCAATTTACAAGTTGAAATTAAGCCGAGATTATTCCTTATCTTCACTAGTTGAAATTTGTAGCAATTTACAAGTTGAAGTTAAGCCGAGATTATTCCTTATCTTCACTTGTTGAAATTTGTAGCAATTTACAAGTTGAAGTTAAGCTGAGGTTATTCCTTATCTTCACTTGTTGAAATTTGTAGCAATTTACAAGTTGAAGTTAAGCCAAGATTATTCCTTATCTTCACTTGTTGAAATTTGTAGCAATTTACAAGTTGAAGTTAAGCTGAGGTTATTCCTTATCTTCACTTGTTGAAATTTGTAGCAATTTACAAGTTGAAGTTAAGTTGAAGTTAAAGATGAAAGCTAAGATCATTGTTTTACAGTCGTTTGAGACTTGAGAAAAGTAAGTTAAACTTAAAACAGTATATGTTTTACACTTGTTGAAATTTATGCAAAATTTACAGGTCAAGTTCTTGCCGAGGTAAATCATCAGTTATTATACCCGAGGTATGTAACCCCAAGAAAATTGCACAAAGGAGGCAAAGTATGAAAGGCATACAAAATATTCTAAGTATAGAATCATGTAGAGATAGTCAAAGAAAAGACAAGAGAGTGCAGGCATTCGAAGAAAGATAGTTATATTAAAGCATTCAACAAAAAAAACATGAGGCACATTGGCCACATAAAGAAGCTTATACTGCCCAAGAGACAAAAAGTACAAAAGACATCAAAGTTATGATTCCTCCGTTTCAAGAGCAATTTGGGTTTAGACCTCGGCAGATTCTTGAAGAACTACTTCAGTCGCCTTCTCCGTTGCAAGTTCTGCATCAATCTCGGCAAGAGTTTCGTCAATTCTCTTGTCAACTTGTGGGACGTCGGACGAAGCCTGCTCAGGAGTAGTTTCCTTGGCAACCTCATCACCCACTTCATCTTGAGTTAAGTCCATGATTTGCTCAGTTGAAGGAAGGGACTTGGCCCTAGCAGCATCCTTGGATTTCCTTACTAAAGCCTCATCCTCGTCCTCATCTCCATCTTCATCCTCAGATTCAAAAGCATCCTCAGGTTGACTTGGAGGTGGAGACGGTGGGAATGGAAGAGGGATAGCATCGGCATTGCGCAAGGGTGAATCAGCAGGGAGATCAAGTTTTTTTATCAGGGAGATCCAACCAAGGGAGAAGCCCCTGTTGCATGCCTGCCTAACTTGTAGTTTATATTCCTCAGTGACGTCGGCCATACCCTGAGCGTAAGCCTTTTCGTCAGCCGCCTTGATTTCGGCATCTTTAGTAGCCAGGGCCTCCTGAAGCTCCTTTTCAGCTTGAGCCATTTTTTCCTCGGCCTCTTTTTTCTGCGATTCAGTAACCTTTTTTATAGCATCGGCAGATTCGGCCTTGTCCTCGGCCTCAATCTGAGCTTTGAGAGCAGCCTCAGCCTGGTCCTCCAACTTCTTCATTTTTGATTGGAGACTTTTATTAATCTTTTGAAGGGCAGAAAATTCCCTCATCATGTCGGCCAACTTCTCCCTATTCTCAAAAGATTAGATGGAGAGTGAATGAGCATGCTGAATGGCCTGGAAAAATACAAGGCAAGAGTCATTAAGAATTTTACAAATATGGAAAAAGAACAGAAAGACAAATTACCAAGTAAAAAGACTTACTTGAACGGAACGTTGAAGCATGAGGGCATAGTTCTCGTACTCACTCATCTTGGCATTCCGTTCGAGATCGCCTGGGAGCAAGAGAGCAGTACTAAGGGCTACACCGACATTAATTTCATAGGCACTATCATTGGCAAAAACGGGTTTATCTTCAAGAGTAATTTCAGGCGTCCAGGGGACTTTTGGTATTTTTGACCTCGAGGTCATCGCAGACGATGACCTCGACTTCTTTGATTGTGTGGATTCTGATGGCTGGGTTTCTGCACACCTCTTCCCAGCAGAGGGTTGAGACTTGTCGCTCTCAGCCAGTTTGGAGATAGGTAAAGTATCCTCAGATTCAACCTGAGTTACTTTAGCCTTTGGTTGAGCTTCTTGGTTCTTTTCGGCTTCGGCGGGGGCATGGTTTGCGATGGTTGAGCATCAACATCGGTAGAGAGGTCAGCTAAAAGATCTTCGGCAACAGGCTTCGGGCGACCCATCTCAGCAGTTCGGACAAGTCTGCGCCGCCATTTCCGTTCAGGAATTGGGATCAAGTATGGAGCCGAAATTGATGGCTGATCAGCTGGATCCGATGTTGATCCTTGATCTGTTCGAGATACAGACGCAGTTTGGGTTGTGGCAGAAGGTGGAGAAGGGCTTTTCTTCTTCCTTTTAGGGACGTCGGGCAAAATCGACTTGTATGTTGGAATGAAGTTAAGAAGCAAAGGTGCTTTCCTTTTCTGGACTGGCAAGTCCAAAAGCTTCTTCAAATCCTTGCTGGGGACGTAGGATTGGCGAAAGCTTTTCGGTGGCTTACGAACATCTGCAAGAAGAACAGACATTAGAAACAGACAGAGTATTGAGGGCTTGAAAAGAAACAACTAAGTATTGACACTGGGCTCTTACCCTTGCCCTCTTTAACTGACCGAGGAAGAGAGTAGAGATGGGCATCCTCGTCTGGGGCAAACTCCCAATTTCCCGAGGTAATGAGGTAGTCATCTCCAGCCCCTTTGTTGGAGTCTGTGTGGTCGGCTACAATGTTGAACTCTGTAGACCTCGGCTTAAGATAATAGACGTAGCCTTTTTCTTTCAGATTGAGGGCACACATGGTGTAACAGTACTGAATATCAGCTAAAGTTATCCTAACATTTTCCTGTTTGGCTAAGGCTATAATACCATTAATCACTCGATAAGAGTTAATGGTAAGTTGCATGGGGTTTAACTTGTAGCAATGGAGAACTTCATGAAAAAGGGGATTAAGTGGAAGCCGAAGTCCACATTCAGTAAAAGCAACAATGGGAAAGGGCATCGTATCATCTGTAGGCATGATAGAGTCATCATCCCCAGCCAATCTCAGATGGACGTCGGTAGGAATGGCGAACTCTTCCCTAAAGTATTCAAGTTTGGTTGGGGTATCTACCCTATGTTTCCACATGCCCATAATGTCGGCGTAAAGGTATTCGACTTCAAAAAGGGGATGTTCTTAAAGGGTTTTTAAAACCTTGACAAAACCTAGGTAAATACCGATAAGGGTTGTTTTAGTTTTTCCTAAGAATTGGTAGGTTCTATAATCAAATCCCAAAACTGAATCTATGAAAGCAAAGATTAGGGGCACAGATCTGGAAGGAAACACAGAAAACAAGAAACAAAGAATAAAGTTTTAGAATCAAGAACAGAGGTAGGGTTCTCAAAAGTATAAAGAATACAGGAGATATAGGGTCAAGAACAGTGACAAAAAAAGTGGTGAAATAGTGCAAGTATTCAGGACATGGACAAAAGTAAAATTAAAGCATTCAGATATGTGGTTCGCAAGATAGATGTTTGAACAAGACAGTAATGACAAACTAATAATGAAGAAATATCAAAGGCGTTAAGAACGAAAGGAACGGTGGCTTACCAGGAAAAATGAAGCCGGTATAAAGATTGCCGAAGTCAGGCGACAGTTGCAGACACAACGGAATGACGAAAGCTTCACTGGATTGGAAGAATGATAACAGTTGCAGAGCTTGAGGTTTGAGCAATGGCAGATTCAAGGGAAAGAGTTTAAAGAGAGAGAAAGTAAGTAAAATCGATTGCAAAAGTGAAGAGACAAAAGCAAGAGGCAAAAGTTTTGTCAAAAAACTTGAAACGGCGGCAAAAATAGAAGCATTTATTACGCCTGGAATATCACATGCGTCAGACGGCGCGGACAGATGCAAAACGGCTTACAAGCGCGTCACAAGCACGAGCCAATGAAGATGAAACACGTAAGTAAAACGGTTGAAAAGTGATGCATGACAGCTCATGCGCGTAAAAGAGTTCAGTGGAATTCTTATTCTTGAAAAAAGACATGTCGGCCTAAAAATGAATGATCTCGGCTGAAGAGTTCTTTTGCCGACATACTAAAAAGAGGAACGATATAGGTTCCATCAAATCAGAATACCGAGGTAATAAAACCTAGGGGGCAGTTGTGGGGATATATTCTCTGAGTACCAACACGGGGCAAGATGACGCCAACGTGTCAGCCGAGGTGCCACGTGTTGTGGTAGTTATGCCGAGGTTATCTCGAAGTTGCCAAGGTTATCTGCGAGAATACCGGAATTCGAGATAAGCGGATAAGGGACAAGAGTCCTAGGATGAAGAAAGACTTCAGGATGGATAAGGGTAATACTCTTAGGGAGTTTATCCTTATCTCTTGAGAAATCCAAAGTAAGCACTGAATTGGAGTCCATAGAATCCAGGCTTCTAGTGGGACTAGGATTAAGTAAACTATAAAAGAGAGGCACCCCCATGGGTCTAAGGTACGCAACTTTATACTTTGAGTAGTGAGTTTAGCACTTGATAATCTTTGAGAGATATACTGACTTGATCGTCGGAGAGCCCCCGGGTAGAAGAACCACCGCCGGAGCCTTCTCTTTCTGTGCAGGACAGCAAGGTGCCATCTATTCTGCCAGTGTTCTACAGCTGAATTACTAAACGGGCAGTGTGATCGGAAAATCACTCACACAATTATCAACTCTTTTATTCTTATTTTCATTTCACAATAGAAGTTAGTGTTTAATAATGATATAAATAGAATGCGTCAATGTGATGATCTAAGAATACTTCTCTTTCTCCTTGAGCTTCCCAAAGGATTACATGTTTGCAATACATTAGCATCTATCCAAAATACAAACAATTACATCAGCAGTTCAAAGAGCTAAAAAGAGATACAACTAAGGATGCCCTAATGGCTCACATTTTTCAAGACAAAGGGTCTTGATTTAAGAAAATAGAATAATATCCGAAAAAGTTAGCTCGATAGTTGTATCACAAGTGGCACACCAAAATGAGCGCTTATGCTCCATAAAATACCCCCATCATCCAATCAACGACGTAGAACTCCACCATCTTGGCCTGAAAGTGTTAATTTTGATAGAAATGAGCAAAATTGCCCAGTTGAAATACATTTAACAAAGTATATAAACATTTGATATAAGTTTGATCATGCTAGTGCAATGTCATGCCAAAAATCTATATTTTCATTTATTTTCAAAAGAATGTTGCATCAATGCACTTTTATTCAAAAACGAACTAATATCAAGTACGGGGCGATAAGTACACGCTAGAATCTCAAAGTAAGAATCAAATACATATATATAGATTTTATATATCAAAATAGTTCCACATTTATCGACTCATATACAGAAGGGTAGTTGGGCACCTAAAATAAATATTTTCCAACATTTATCAACATCAAGCACGAAAAGGCAATTGGACACTTAGAAAAACATCATTTCCTACATTTATCTGACATCAAGCACGCGATAGGGCAATTAGGCATTTTGACTCCTCACATAGGTACCAATACAATACACAACACATTTTCAAAACTGACTTATCACTCAGATTACTATGCCATTTGCCCCTTTTCTAATATTTCAACATCTACAATAATAAAACAGTATGAGTTCAAAACCATAGAATGCAATACGATGCATGAGTTCACAAAATATAACAATTTGCCTATAGTCCCTTTCTAAGTTTATAAGAAACAAACGTTATAATCCATAGATAAGAGAAATCACAATCTTATAGTATTCAATAGCTTCCACAATCATCTGTCATTATAACATAATTTCTAAAATTCATATCATGTCAAGATTTCCAAATGTATCAACATATCATTAACTCGATTTCATCATAATTATCAATTCATTCTCAAATCTCTCTTTTAAAATCAAAATCACAAACTTGGGTTTTGTAAAAAAAAATTAGGTATTTTCTTCACTTTCTTCATCAATGAAAGAATCATCAAACATATGATCATTTTATACAAAAACATTCAAAATACTTCAAAATTTTGAGTGAAACCCCATTTTAAAACATCAACACCTTTTTGATCAAAACCATCCATCTCATACATCATTATATCCAAAAAAATACCACTTACTCAAATTAAAAAGATATACATGGTTAAAGGTATTCATAACTCAAGGATAAGTGAGAAGGATTGAAGACCCAAATTTTGATGCCGATGAAACTATGATCTAATCGATTTCAAGCGCAGCCCTTGATGTGTTCTAACTTTTTCCATCAAGAACTAGGGGTAGATTCTACCTCTAAGGAGATGAAACCCAAGCTTGAAACTCCAAAAATGGCAAAAAAGAAGAAAGAGAGAAACAAAATGAGAAAAAAGTGGGAGAGTGTTTCTATTTATAGTGGAGGGGCAAAATGGGTTGTAGGGCCCAAGATTATATAAAGTATAAAGTAAAAAATCTCAAAAAGTGAGACCCAAAACATGTCTAAAATATCCTAGTGTTTCTGTCAAGTGTCAATACCTCAAACAGGAGTGTCGACACTGGTGTGCACAGCACAAGAGAGCAGGTTCAACACGAACCTGGATCCTCGGTGCCCCTTCCCTGTAGCACCTCCCTGTCGCCCCCCAAAACAGACGTCGTTTTGGGGGGTTTTTTGTTTTTGTTTTTTTTTTCTTTTCTTTTTCTTCTATCTCTTCCGTTGTGTCTTGGCCTCTGCAGAATCAGAAACCAGAGGGGGGAAGGGGAGGGGAGGGGAGAGAGGGGTCACGGCCGGGCGAGGAGGCTTCTCGGCGATGAGGAGAGGGTCAGCAAGGAAGCCGACGAGAGCTCGACGAGAGGAGCAGCTCGGCGTATGAGCTGCTGATGCCGAGCTTCTCGGCTTCCATTTCTGTCACTCTCTCTCTTCTTGGACTCGCTCTCTCTTCTCCCTTCCCCTCTCTCTTCTTCCCCTCCCCTCCCCTCCCCTTCCCTCCCCTCTGGTTTCTATTCTGCAGAGGCCAAACACAGACAGAAGAGAAAGAAGAAAAAGAAAAGAAAAAAAAAACAAAAAACCCCCCAAAACGACGTCGTTTTGGGGGGCGACAGGGAGGTGCTACAGGGAAAGGGCACCGAGGATCCGGATTCGGTTCAACACAGGTGGGGCATCGACATCAACAAGCCTAGGTGTCAACACCATGAAATAGTTTGCACTAGCACATAAAAGGGTCAAGCGGTGTCAACACCTAAGCGCCCAGGTGTCGACACTTCCAAGTAGTGTACACCTGGGTCACTCCAAACCAAACGATATCGACACCCGAAAGATAGAGTGTCGACACTTGAAAACAACAAATCGAAGAGGGAGGGAAGGAAGAAAAGTGTCGAAACCCAGGAACCCAGTGTCGATACCCAAAACAAGATTTCATGGTTCTAAGTTACATTTTCGACAGATCTAAGCATAAATTAACATCCTAATGAAAGTATGGATCAAATTTTTCACTCAACTGATAACATGATACACCAATCAAAGGATTTCAATAACAAAAAGTGGGATTAAATACATCCCAAGTTATATAAATCATAAGTGTTACATGTTTGGAGCGAAGGAACAATTGAAGGCAGGCCTCGGAGCTCGTCGGCCATGGAAAGAGATGGTAAACCTCTATTCAATCGGTCTTCCTGGAAGCTTCAGAGATGCAATCAGACGGATTAGAACAAACCTCGCTTACTTCCATATGAACTACGATGGGGTTGATCTTAAGCCCAAGGGCGTCGTCAGTGTAAAACCTAAGGATGTTGTTTCCAGTGCTGCCGTCGTTAAATTCAACGAAGCCACCAGTGGAGAAGGAAGAGGAGGAGGAGGAGGAGAAGCTGAGGAGGTGGCCACAGGGAGCCATGTTGGCAACAAAAAAAAGAAGATGAAAAGACAGAAAATGTTGGTGAGAAGGGGAAAGGAGGCTAAAGAGAGAGAGAGAATGTGAGAGAGAATGGATTTGGGGAAATGGGGGGTCGAGGAGAGAGAAGAAACAAGTATGAGGGTTTATGAAGAGAGAGAGCGAGAGAGAGAGAGAGAGAGAGAGAGAGAGAGAGAGAGAGAGAGAGAGATGGCGTTGACGATAAACATAATATAAATCGAACAAATAGTCACTTGTATGGGACTATCTTTATGCACGTACGTTTGTCCTTATGGTCATAGTAGTTTAGCGCGTGGAGTTTTGGATACAAGAAATTTAAAAGGAAAATGACTCGTAGTTCGAATTCGGTGGTTCGAATTTGGCTCGAAATTTAAAACGATATCATTTTAGGTTTTGAATTTTATTTTTTTTCTGTCTTTTCTTTCACTTCCTTTTCTTTCTTTCTTTTCTTCTTCTTCTTCGTTGAACACAGGAGAAGAGCAGAGAAAGAAGAGAGGAGAAGAGAAAGAGGAGGAGAGAGGGAGAAAGAGATAGAAGGAGAGGAGATCGTCGCAACACCACTACCGTCGCCTCACTGCCGCCGATCGTCGCAGCACCACTGTCGTCGCCTCCGGCCCCACCTCCGACTCCTCCTCCCCCTGTGATTATGCCCCCTCCAGTCCTCCTCCTTCCTTCTACTCCTCCTCCTCCTTCTTCCTTCTCATCTTCTTCCTTCTTCTTCTTCCTTCTTCTTCTTCTTCTCCAAATTTGAGCCTCCAAATTCGAGCTACCTATCGGAACCGAATTTAAAATTGAATCTATGGATCGAGCGCCCAACTTTTTAACTATTATAGGCCCTATTTGTTTGGAGAGTTAGAAAGGGGATTGGGATTGGTAGTGAGGTGGAATTTACTAATATTGTGTTTGTTTTGAGAGATGGAGAGCAGATTGAAAGTGAGCTCCGAATTAGGATGGGCCTCCCCAAAGGGATTCGAATGGGCCTCCAGGGCTTGGTATTAGAAAAATAGTCCAGCGGACTAGAAATTTTTTATTTTTATTTATTTTTTATTTTATTTTTTACGTGTCAGGAATTTTTTTTTAACATTAATATTTAATTTTTTGTATTTTTTGTTAAGTAAAAATCATTATTTTATTTGTTTTATTTTTTTCTGAAAATTTGTTATTTTATTTTTATTTTTTTTAAATTTTTTACATGTTGGGAATTTTTTTTTAAACATTAATGTTTAATGTTTTTGTATTTTTTTATTTGTTTTATTATTTTATATTTATTTTATATAAAAATAATTTAACAATCTCTACGCTAACAACTATTATCAAAACAAACACAATTTTACTTAATCCCTTCACTATCAATCCTCTCCATTCTACCTCTGAAAACAAACGGGGCCATAGTGTATTGTTAAAAAAAATAAATAAATAAACTAAATTAATTTTTTTTTTTTTTTAAAGAAAAGAAGCTCTAAAATGATCACGCGGAAAGCCCAGCAAACATCTCTATTTATCTTATCTTTTATTTTTTTATTCCTTTTTTATTTTATGTATTGTGTCTTTTATTATTTTTATAACAAGTTAATCCCAATTAGAAAGTACTTTAGTTGGAAATTATTTTTGCTTGATTGACATTTAACATTTTATTTTGAAAAATTATAAATTAGTTTGATAAAAATAAATACAAAAATAAATGTTTTTAGATTTTTCAAAATTATTTCTATGCCCCCCCCCCCCCCCCCCAAAAAAAAAAAGGAAGAAGAAAAAAATGAATCGTAAAGTTAAAATGAAAAGACAATGGTACTAAATGCACCAATTGGTATATCAATTATTGTACCAACATATGTTATGACATTGTCACTTCAAAACTATGGATCCTACCTATTATACAAATTACAAAGACCCAAAGTCTCTAAAATTAAGTCACATTATCCGTTAGTACACTAATTAGTATATCAATTGGTGCGTATAGCTTTATTTATGAAAAAAAAAAAAAAAAAAAGCAACAAAGGTGTTTTGGTCTTATTATAGATACAACTATTTAATTTATACAACTTTCGTAACACTTGTGCTCTATAAGTCAATAGGATACTTTTAATTTCATTATTTTTGTTATTGAAATCCTTTGATTGGTTTATCATCACATTGGTTGAGTGAAATTTGATTTCGACCTTGATTCGGATATTCATTTTTTGTTGAGTCTTCATTATTTTGACTTATTCTCTCTTCACATTTCAAATTTGTTCATTGAGTCTTCATTATTTTGACTTATTCTCTCCTTACATTTCAAATTTGTTATAAACATAGAACCATTGGGTAGCTTGTTGTTGGAGCTTTATTTTAGACTCTTGATTTGCCCAAAAACGAGTTCAGATAAGCAAGTTATGTCCGTTTGAAGATTGAGCACTGGGTTGATTTGCACAGTTCGCTCAAACGCAGCATTATTCACTCGAGCGGTCCTTCGACCATTTCAATTCTGAATTTCAAGGCCTAAGATACTGAGAACCTTCATTATTCGCTCGAGTGGTGAATTGTTCGCTCAAGTGGTCTACTCTGCAAAAGTCTAAGATACATCAAGCCTTTGTTTTTCGCTCGAACGCAATATTGTTTGATTGAGCGGTCCTTTGAATTTCGTTCACCGCTTGAGCGCGAGTGCAAGTTTGTTCGCTTGAGTGGTCTATTCAAATTATAAACGTTTAAACTAGCTTTTGGTCAGATTGGTGGGCCCAAAACCCACTTTTTGCCCTTGCACTATAAATAGAACATTTTCTTTCTTTCTTTTCCTCACTTTTTCACACATTCTCTCTATTCTTTCTCTCTCTACAACTTTTGTCCAAAACTTCATAAATAATTTGATCCACACCATTTTGGATCATCTCCTCATCTCGGTCCTTTAAGATAGATTGTAGAACGCATAGAGAGCTACATTTTGATCTGAGCGGATCGTCTTTTCGTCACCTTTGACTTTTGGGGTTCTTCTTTTCTTCTTCTCTAAATTGAGATAGAAATTATCTTACCTTCGTATATTAGTCTTACTGTGTCTATGTAGTATTTTGGTTACTTACGAAATTGGAGAAATTTGGGGTTTCGATATATATATATATACATAGTATAAAACTAGGGTTTAACCCTTTTGTTTGAAAACTCATAAATTGTTTTCTCAAATTGATAAGTGATGTTGGAATTTCATAAATTTGGTTTCAAATTGGCAAAACCCTATATTTTTATTAAACCCTAAAATATGAAATTGGGGGTTTTTTATTGTATATTGAAATTTGTCATGAAAAATGGAGAATTGTGTTGAGAATGTTGATATTGTTGAAAATAGTGAGACTATCGAAAGGATATGAGATTTTTAGTTATACTCTTGTATTGCCGTTATGGAATACTTTGATAGAGATTACTATTTTGACAATCAGTGAACGATTTCATGATTGTTGTAGAAATAAATTAGAAATTAGCAAAATTGAACCACTTCAATTCATGCATTGCATTGACATTTTCATGCTTTCACCTTGTACAATATCAAACTCTTTTGGAGGATTTGTCCTAGCAATTCTTTTGTAAACTTGTTCAATTATTAAAGTAAATAATGTTAAATCTGAGATGTGTAGAAAATTTTTGAAAAAATGAATTAAGCTCGGTGAAAGTCCAGAAATCCACGCAGAGTCAGGTGTCCAATTGTCCTTCTAGTTAACGCCAATAAATGTGGATTTTTGGTAATTCTGAATAGACTACTTGCAGGTACGTTGCCTAGGAATTTTCTCATTTATTATTTAAGGTTTAAAAATTGATGTTTTGAAATGATTGGACTTGAAGTATTTTGAAAAAAAGGCTCACATTGTTGCATTCATGAAAATAGAAACGTTTTGACATGAAATGACATCATTTGTATTCATGATCATATACATGCTAAACTCATATACTTTTGTAATATTATCTCTAATGGGTAATTGTGCTTGTCCCTTAGTGAAAAACTATTTTCAGGTACAAGTTAGAGACCACCACCTCGTTGAAGGATTAACATAAACATTTTGGAACAAGAAGGCTATTTATTTGGTTATTCATTTGTATAGCTTTTGAGCTTATTTGTACGAGTAGAAACCCTTATTTTTGTAATAAGGTTCCACTCCTTGAAAAATGTTAGCCCTTAGGGCATTTCATTCAATATATGAACTCATTTTGTGATTGTATCACATGTTATATCAAGCTTAAGAATTATGAATATGTTGTTGTACAAGTTGTGTAGTTAAATAAAATAAACAAACAAATTCATATTTAACCAATTACATTATGGGACATGAAATCATGGCAAATTACAACTAGATTGAACAGATTTGTTGCCTCACCGTGGGTGCTAGAGGTATATCGGCGTCTATCTCCCAAAATACGATAGTATAGACCGGCTAACACAGAAGCACATTTTGTTTAGTTCCGGCAAACTGGCAATGGAAGCACTGTCTCACACAGGAAAAATAATATAAGAACAAACTAAATGTATCGTATGGAAACCAAAAATTAGGTACCAAACACCAAAGAGGAGGTGGAAGCCAAAAATTGGATACCTAAGACCAAAAAGGACGTCTCCTTTTATACACAATAAGGGAGAGATAATGAGCTTTTCTGCAACAAATGTAGAATTCAATTTCTGCAAAACTGAAGAAGTAATGCAGGAAACCTGATGGTGTAAATCACCATCTTAAGTGCAAACATTACACAAAATATAGGCATGTGTGTATATCTGCAACCACCAAATAAACCTAGCCCAAAAAGATTAGGTTGATGGGCAACCAATCCTACCTAGCTCAAACCTAACCCATTGTAGCAAGCCTCAAGCCTCAAACCTCAAGCCTCAAGCCCAAGACCAAGCCCAAGTCCCAAGCCCTAAGATCCACGAGCCACGGATCACAGTCCTGGACCCAGACCTGGCTCGATCTGGTTCAGGCTGGAGAGACGGCGCTCACATACACACGCGAGTGTGGCAATTTTTGCATAACCAACTTAGACCATAGTTTTAGCCCATGCCCATCCTTGAAGCATCCATAACTCCCTTCGTTCGAAAAATTTGGATGTCCCAAAGGACTCATGCCCTTATCAAAATCTTGAAGTTCAAATACCCATCAAAGTTTTCATCTATAATCAATATGGAATTAATAGTTATACACAATTCTCAATACCTCATTCATGAGGCCAACGTTATGAGACAATTTCTCATTCAATTCTTAATGGTTTTTGGTCATTCTTTTTGTGGTGTAAAAATCTTGTTACAAAGAATCTAAACTCATTTGATCCCACCTCAACTGATGGTTAGGACCTACTTTAATTTCACATTAAAGTCATCATAAAACAATTTTTTCCAACAATCCCCCACATGAATAAAAATTGACCGAATAAAGAAAACAGACAATGTTTACAACAAAGACTCGGAGAGAGAGCACACAAACTAACCCTACATCAGAAAAGGTAGTTGTTGACCTTGAACCTTTCGTAGTGAAAGCCTATCGGATTTACTAGCTAAACAGTTAGCGTGATGTCATGAACTGTTCTTCTGTCTGTATAAACCGAGACAATAGACTTCACATAGGAGTTAGTCTAACCATTGTTCTTGTTCCCACTGGTGTGTTTGGTATGACCCTAGAACACTAGCCTGGTTCAATGTGTGTTTTTAAAGAATTCGGCCTTGTCAATTCTTAAAGAAGTGGCCCCACTTTGCACTCACATAGGTGACCTATATAAGGTATCTCTTTATACCAAGATTGATTCTTCATCTCACTTAGGTCATTAAAAGCATTAGCTTAGCCTTCCATCCTTACAGGATATCACTGTATAAAAAAATGGGCAAGAGAGCTTACCTCTTCAATGACTCACCCATTACACACAGTTAGGTTGTCCCTTTGAACCTAGATCTTGGGATATCCAATCAATTAGGTTGAGTTTTCCATTCCGATAACATGTACTAAAAGCCTTAACCCCATTCCTCTTGATGACATTTCTACTAACCCTCCAGTTAACCCTTTGGTTAGCGGATCCACAATGTTGTCCTTAGACTTCACATAGTCTAGAAAGACAACTCCATTAGATAGTAGTTGTCGTATGGAATTATGTCTAGGACGGACATGTCTAGACTTTTCATTATACATATTACTTTGTGCCCATCTAATCACCGATTAGCTATCACAATGAATACAGATAGCTAGCATAGGTTTCGACCAACGTGGAATATCTTCAACGAATTAGCGAAGCCATTCAACTTCTTTAGTTGCTTTATCCAAGGCAATAACCTCAGATTCTATCGTTGATATCGATATACACATTTGTTTTGAAGATTTTCAAGACACGACTGCTTCTTCGAAGGTAAGTACATAACCACTAGTGGATATGGAGTCTTTTATATTAGATATCCAATTAGCGTCACTATACCCTTCTAGTACCGCTGGGTATCTAGTATAATGCATCCCATAATCCTGGGTGTAGCATAGATAACCTAACATCTGCATAATGTCCCTCCAATGAGGAGCATTCAGATTGCTCGTGTATCTACTAAACTTGCTGACAGAGTAGGCTATATCCGGCCTCGTACAACTCATCAGATGCATCAAACTCCCAATGACCTGAGAATATTCTAGTTGAGAAACACTCTTACCATTATTCTTGGTCAAATGTAGACTCAAGTCTATCGATGTCCTAGACACACTTGTATTTGATTTACCAAATTTCTCAAGTATCTTCTCAACATAGTCAGATTGAGACAGTACAATACCACCAGATGTTCTCGTAATCTTAATACCTAGAATTATATCTGCAAGGCCCATATCTTTCATATCAAAGTTCAAGTTTAACAATCTCTTGGTAGTTCTAGTCATTTCATCATTACTACCAATAATGAGTATATCATCGACGCATAAACACCAAATGACGTAACCTCTGTCAGTGTCTTTGTCATATACATATTTGTCACACTCATTAATTCTAAACCCATTTGAAAACATAGCGTTGTCAAACTTCTCATACCATTGCTTAGGAGTTTGCTTCAAATCATATAATGACTTGAAAAGCTTACAGACTTTCTTATTTTGCCTTGGAGCTGAAAACCCCTCGAGTTGCTCCATATACATTTCTTCACCTAAATCTCCATTTAAGAAAGCTATCTTTGCATCCATTTGATGTATCTCCAGACCACCTAAAGCGGCTATCGCAATCACCATGCGAATGGATGTTACCCTTGTTACAAGTGAATACATATGAAAGTAATCTAGGCCTTCTTGTTGCATGTATCCTTTGATAACTAGCCTAACTTTATACTTATCAATTGACCTATCAGCCTTCATCTTTCTTCTAAAGATCTACTTACTCCCCAAGGCCTTACTACTTGTGGGTAGATCAACCAACTCCCAAGTGTAGTTTTGTAAGATGGAGTCAATTTCACTTTTCATCGCTTCTTTCCACAAAGGACTTTCAGGTGAAGTCATAGCTTTATGGAAAGTTTGAGATTCTCCCTCTAACATATAAGGCAAGAAGTTCGGACCAAAGGACTTGGAAGTCCTAGCCATCTTACTCTTTTTTGGCTCATCTACTTCCTCATCTTGATAATTCTCACTTTGATTATTTTCAAGTTCATTTTCAGAACTTTGATCCTCTCCTCACGTTCGGCAAGGAAACACGTCCTCAAAGAAAGATGCATTCCTTGACTCTATAATGGTATTCTTGTGTATATTTAACACTACTATTCTATGCATAACCAATATGCAATCCACGGTTTTCGAACCTATCCTAACCCGCTTGGGTGTAGGTACCGCCACTTTGGCAAGACACCCCCACATTCGTAAGAAATTATAAGAAGGCTTGTGACCTTTCCATAATTCATACGAAGTCTTATCCACTTTCTTTCGAGGTATTCTATTTAGAATTTAATTCATTGAGAGAATTTCTCCCCCCCACAAGTTTTGTGGCAGCCCAAAACTTATCAACACTGCATTCATCATTTCCTTCAACGTCCTATTTTTCCGCTTAGCAACACCATTTGACTAAAGGGAATAAGGCGTTGTAGTTTGGTGGATAATTCCAAATTGAGCACAAATCTCAATAAAAGGTGATTCATATTCTCCACCACAAGCACTTCTTAATGCCTTGATCTTTCGACTTAGTTAATTCTCAACTTCATTCTTAAAAGGAATAAATTTATCAATCGGCCGATCTTTGCTTTTAAGCAAATACACATAACAGTATTTAGTGCAATCATCAACAAAAGTGATGAAGTACTTATTGCCACCACGTGATTGTACGACTTTTAAGTCACACACATCACTGTGCACTAAATCTAAAGGCTTGGTACTTCTTTCAACAGAATGAAATGAAGTCCTTGTCAACTTAGTTTCTACACAAGTTTCACATTTATGATTTGGATTAATCTTGAAAGATGGTATGTGATCTAACTTGATTAATCTACCCAAAGAGTCAAAATTCATTTGACCAAGTCTATTATACCATAATTCAGGGGACTCAGGTATATAAGCAGAAGAAGAAGATTTCTCATTAATCTTAGGAATAATAGTCATTACACTGAGCTTAAACATACCATCTGACATATAACATTTCCCCCACATAGACTTTGCTCTTGGTCAACACAACCTTATTAGAACCATATGAAAGCCATGCTTGCTTAGGAGCGACCCCAAGACAAGGTTCTTACGAATGTCCAGCACAAATAGGACATCATTCAGAGTCAGTTCTTTGTCTGAAGTCATCTTCAGGACCACCTTGCCTTTACCCTCAACAGTTGAAGTCGTAGAATTTCCCATGAACAACTTCTCACCATTTGAAACTAGTTTGAAAGTTGTGAACATCTTCTTCTCACCACAGATTTGGCGAGTGGCCCTAGTGTCCACCCACCATTCCTTCAGGAGGGACCCCACCCATGTTTATGTCAAGATGATGGTTGACAGATACATGTCATCCACATCTTGTCACAAATCCTCCATTTCAGCCATATGAGCCCAGCTTTTATTCTATGGAGGGTTCTTCTTGTAAGGTTTCTTCTTCTTGTAGCCTAATGCCCATCACTTCCACAGTTGAAGCACTTTCCATTGAACCTAAAAGTAGGTTCCTCCGGCTTGTAGACCAGCCTTTTGGAGACACTGCCTCTAGCCCCCAGCTTTGAGCTTTTGCCTATCGGTGGCTTCTTCTTCACCCCTGAGGACTGGCCATGCTCAACCATGTTTTGTTTTCACAATAGAGGTACCCTCCATTTCTCCTTGTTGTCTTCCTCAATTCGGAGCTTGACAACGAGTTCTTCGACTATCATCTCCTTTCGTTTATAACTTCAAATATTTCTTGAAGTCTTTCCAGCCGTTAAGCAACTTCTCAATCAACGCAGCTGCCTGGAATGATTCACACAAGAACATTCCCTACATGAATCTTGTACAGAATCACTTGGAAATCTTAGACTTGGCTAATGACGGTTTTTTAAGTCCACCATTTTGAAGTCTAAAAACTGGCAAACGACAATTTCTTTGCCCCAATATCCTCGGTCTTGTACTTTTTGTCCAAAGCATCCCACAGCTCCTTCGCTGACTTCTTAGCATAAAACAAGTTGAACAGTGTATCTGCCAAGCCATTCAAAACATAGTTCCAACAAAGGAAGACTGACTGCTTCCAAACATCTAGAGCCATGAGCTTCTGCTTGTCTTGTTTATTCTCCTCCATGGCTGGTGAATCCTCACTCAAAAACCTCACAAGGCGAAGAGTAATCAGGTAAAACAGCATCTTCTGTTGCCACTTCTTGAAATTCACTCCAGTGAACTCCGAACGCTCATGAGCGGTCCTCCTGGAACAGCAGAAGTAACAACAAGGTTGACCACAGAGATCACAGCAACAGGGTTGACCACAGGGGTCATAGTAGGGGCTGGCAAGACAGTTGCCTGGGGTTCTGATCCCCACTAACATTAGCAGCAATAACAATAGCATCAGTGACAGTTACCATTTCTGAAAAATATAACAAAATTGCACTATTCTATGTTTCTAAAAATTAAACTTAACACTAGAAAATCCCAAAGTTGGAAATTTAATTCAAAACTAGTCTCACCACTTACCTTAGAATTGAACACGGTCAGGAAAGTTTCCAGAAAGACTGAAGGGGTCATACTGGTCTTACTTAAGACCCATTTAACCTTAGACAAAACTTTCAAAAGCATGTTGACTCCTAATCCATGGGAAACAAATTTAGAATTAAGTTTTTCAGGGGATAAATTACGTTAAAACAAACCAAGTTCCAAAACTTATAAGTAATTAAAAAATTGCTAACCGAATTACAAGCAATTAAAAAATTGTTACAACACTTTCAAGCAAATAAAATGCTTCCAAAACATTACAAACAAACAAACTTGCTTCAACATATTAGTAAATAACCACAACTAAAGCTCAAGAAAAAATTTGCTTCAAATATAAAGAATATAAGCCAATCCAATTAGAATTCTATTTGGTCCAAAACTTCTTTCAACGCTTAGGTATTTTTGTTCAACAAAAAAGTTAATAGGCTAAATTTTTTTTATTGCAATCCCAAATTCTATTCATTTGGATTTATATTTTTTTTTTCCATTCTCTTTCGCATAGGTATTCCTGTAAAGAAAGTTAGCAAAAAACCATAACAAAATACAAGGCAAATAATTGAAAGAAACTGTAAAAGAAATAAATTAATTTAGTTGCAAAATTAAGTAAAAATTAAAATGCTAGACAAGTTACACAATTAAACTTATAACTCTAAAAATTGAATTAAAATTAACTGGAAAGAGTTATAGGAAATTATTACACAATAAACATGTAAATAATTCTAGCAATTAAGCAAACAATTCTAGAGCAATTAACATGTAAATTAAACTAAAAAATAGAAATAAACTCATGCAAACAATTCTAGAACTCTAGAAAATAATAAGCATGTAATTTAACTTAAATCTACAAAATTCAGAAAATGCAAATTATTCTACAAATCTAGAATTAATAAACATGTGCATTAAACCAGAATTTAGAAAATATAAATATGTCTATTATATTAGACAAGTATAATCATATTTAGCATGCTAGTTTTAACTACAAAATTTAAGCACTCATGTGTATGCAAATTATATTATAAAATTATATAATAAAGAAGTATGCAAATCATACTCATAACATAAAATTAAACAGTAGTATACAAATTCTAATCTATAGGCATTCTGAATTTCCTAAACGTGGACAAAATAAATATATATATAAAATTACTTACATAAATAAGAACATCTCATATAAAATGACTACTACATAAACAAACAGGTTTTTTTTATTTATTTTTATTCTGATCAGGCAGTTGGAAACAGTCCACAATATTTTCCGATACAGAGAAACATACTATTTATGCATTCTACCAGAAAGTAAACTTGAAGCAAACATGATGAGCAACACATTTATTTACCTAAATAAATTGACCATCTACACTTGAAGTTGGAAAAGCAGGTTTATGTATGCTACAATTACTTCGGTGATGAACTACGTTATCGGTATTAACAAAACATGTTCTGTATTGTTTTTTATTTATTTATTTATTTGACTACTAGCAGTAGCTATTGCATATGAATTTATTCGTTAATTTCATGGGAAATATACGAATCAATTTTAAGATTATTATACAAATTGTATAATTAAATAAAATAAACAAACAAATTCTTATTTGATAAATTACATTACAGAACATGAAATCATGGGAAATTACAACTAGATTGAATAGATTCGCCATGCCACCGTAGGTGCTGGAAACATATCAGCGTCTGTCTCCCAAGATACGATGGTGTAGACCCACTAATACAGAAGCACCTTCTGTTTAGCTCTGATGAACCAACAATGACGACACTTTCTCACACAAGAAGAAGAATATAGGAACAGATTGACTATATAGTATGGAAGGTAAAAATTCGATACCTAAGACCAAAGAGGATGTCTCCTTTTATACACAATAGGAGAGAGATGAGGAGCTTTTTTGCAACAAATGCAGAATTCAATTTCTGCAAAACTGAAGAAATAATGCAGGAAAACTGATGATGTAAATCACCATCTTAAGTGTAGAGGTTACACACAATATAGACATGTGTGAAGAGGTCTCCTTTTATACACAATAGGGGAGAAAAGAGGATCTTTTCTGTAACAAATGCAGAATTCAATTTCTACGCAGTTGAAGAAGTAATGCAAGAAAACTAATGGTGTAAATCACCATTTAAAATGTAGAGGTTACACACAATATAGACATGTGTATATATCTGCAGCCACCAAATAAACCAAGCCCAAAAAGAATAGGTTGATGGGTCACCAATCCTGTCCAGTCCAAACCTAGCCCATTCCATTAAACCTCAAGCCCCAAGATCCACATACCATAATTTTGGCCCGAAACATCCATAACTCACTTCCATCAAAATATTTGGATGCCCCAAAAGGCTCATACCCTTATCAAAATCTTGAGGTTTAAATACTCATCAAAACTTTCTTCTACAATCATTATGGGATTAGTAGCTATACTCATTCATTGGGCTAACTTTATGTGACAATTTATCATTCAATTCTTAATGATTTTTTGTCATTCTTATGGTGTAAAGATCTTGTTAGAAAGAATCTAAACCCATTTGATCCCACATCAACCAGTAGTTGGGTCCTACTTTAATTTTATATTAAAGTCATCATAAAACTATTTTTTCCAACATGTGTGATGCATATGATCCATATTTTGTACATCTCACTTGATGAAATGATGAATATGAGAAAGAGATTTACTATCATTATGAACATTATATAATAATGAGTGAGAGGGTAATTTATGTTTGTACATGGGCCGAGCTAGGACCAGATTGGAAATGGACCGAGCTATTGGCTGTGGTGTTGGCTTGCTTAGCCCGGTCCTTATCCCCGTCAGTCTTGTCAGAGCTGTTTGCCAGAAGACTGTTCCTAGTGTCCTGAACCGAGATATAGAGAGAAGAGAACCGAGCTAAAAAAGGACAAGGCAGAACCGAGCTAGGTGAGCTCAGAGAAATCTGTCGTAAGGCGTGGTGGTGTTAGCTCAATTGTTTGCTACCAAACCATGGTAGGACCATCTCACTTGGTTAAGCAGTGAGGAGGATGTAAAAAGATAGGCATTATCTTTGTGATTCCTAGGAGGACTCTACTAAAGAGAGTTGGAATCCTACTAGGATTGTGCCAGGTAGAATCTATAAAAGCTCATAGCAGGACCTATGTACATGTATCACAATTTTGACTCTCAAAAACACAGAGCTTTTGTCTATTGTCTATTTGCTGACTTAGGCATCAAAGAGGTATCCGGCATACACCCGTCGGCCAGCTCACATTTGTGTTTTTCAGGAAGTAAAGCGACGACATTTGGAGGAGTGCAAACTTGATCAACAAGATTATACGAGAAGATTATTTTGTGCTCGTACAATTGGCGCCGTCTGTGGGAAGTGCATAAAAAACAAAACCTTTTGATCGAGTTTACCTCTCTAGTTAAAATCAATGGCGCACAATGAAGACTTGCCGCAATCTGCTATTGATGGGAAAACCTCGAAGGGAGGTGGGAGGCGCAAAGGTTTACCTTCTATCCTATCCATGGCAGAATTAGAACCCCAGCGACGAAACTCCCGGAAGGACACACAAGACAGACGGGGCACTAGTCCTCATCGCTCTCAAAGTCCTGAAAGACAAAGGGGAGGTTGGATCCTCAAGTTCTGGAGGATCACGTGAGGGAGCAAGACGAGTTAATAAGGAGGATGGCGGCAGACATGGAGACAATGAAGCGCCAAATAAAAGAAAAATGAGTGGCGACAGAAGAGGGGCGCAAAGGCAACACGCCCTCGTACCACTCAGAAGATCGTGACAGACATGTCACGCCATCGCAAGCAAAAAGTAGGAGCCATAGAACAGGCGACACTCTATCAAGGACTTCTAGGACTCGTTGCTCCAGGTCTGAGAGAACGAGGACTGAAAGGTCGTATACAAAGGGGAGCAGCTATCGGCCCTCGCACACGCACCAAACGACATCTAGGCACATAGAGTTGCCTAGGTCAACAGACCTGCGAATAATGCTCGAGGAGAGGGCCCGATGGAAGGAGGATACCAGGGCTCGTGACCCTCACAGAATTTCAGCCCTACAGCGATTAGCCCCTAGAACACACGGGAGTGTCGAGGTAGGGATGCCAATACCGCACCTTGCTTATGAACCAGCGGATAAAGTATTAGCAAGATTACAGAGTTCATCGTTCGTTCCGATAATTGAGAACGCACCTCTACCCTCAGGCTTCCACCAGCCCAAATTCACCACTTATGAGGGGAAGTCAGACCCTTATATGCACTTAAGCCACTTTCGCCAGGTTATGGCAGTATACCGGTGAAACGAGGCCCTAATGTGTATCCTGTTTCCATCCAGCCTTGGTGACCTAGGTCTAACATGGTTCGAAAGGCTGCCAGAAGGCAACATAGCCTCATGGGCACAGTTGGCAAAAGCGCTCGTGACTAGATTTAGAACAAATACCAAGACACTAGTAAAGATTGACCAGCTACTCTCCATTGACATGGGCGAAAAGGAGACATTGAGGCCTCACAACAGTCGATATTGGGAGACTTTCAATCAGATTGGGGATTGCCCTACAAATCTTGCCATCGCACAATACAAACGGGGTCTACCAGTCGGTAACAAATTGAGGGACTCAATGACAATGATGACACCCCTCACGATGGAGGCCCTAATGGAGAGAGTGCATCAACATATCCGAGTAGAGAAAGATAGCACCCATGCTAAAGCAAAATCTGGCACAACAGTGATGCCAGATAAAAACACTACAGCAAAAATCAACACGGTAGAACAACCAAGCAAGAATGGGCGAGGCAGGCGAGCCAACAGAGAGGACCCAGAAAAAAAGAAGTTAAGAGTCCGCACTGCCATTACCACAGTATTCAATAAACCTACCTATCGGATTCTTAGTGAGATACGTAATGAACCCTTCGTTCGGTGGCCAGCCAAGTTGGGAAAAGCACAAAGAGGCTATGATGAAAGGTCCCATTGCACCTTCCATGATGAGAAGGGGCACCGCACTGAAAATTGCACACCATTAAGGAAACATCTGGGGGAGTTAGTGGCTGCTAGACACCTGGACCAGTATATAGAAGGGGAAACACAACCAGCCCCCCAAAACCTCAACAGACCAAACGGGATGCCGGTCAATGGTCCACCCCAAGGCATAATCAACGTTATACATAGGATCATCGAACCTGAATGGGTATATGAGCTCAGGGGGATGATCAAAAAGGTTGAGCACTTGAGAGAGGTATTAAGTGCACAACCTACCGTCAAAAAGGGCAGAACAAAGGCTACGAACGTCATATCCTTTTCAGATAGAGATCTAGCAAGGCTACATTACCCTCACAATGACGCACTGGTGGTCACTTTGCGTGTCAAGAATTTCGACATTAAGCGGATTCTGATTGACAAAGGAAGCTCATGCGAGATAATATACTACGAGACCTTCAAACAACTGAAATTGGAGGACAAAGACTTGGCACCTGCAACATCTCCCCTTGTTGGTTTCAACTCAATGCCAGAGTGGCCAGTGGGCAAGATAATCCTCCCAGTCAAGGCAGGAACCATGACAAAATAGGTGGAATTCTGGGTATTGAAGGTCCCTTCCACTTACAACATAATCTTGAGAAGAGCATGGCTGCATGCCATGCGCTCAGTGGCGTCAACCTACCATCAGGCATTACGATTCCCTAATGAAACCAGCATGATTGAAGAAGTATTCGGAGACCAAATCATGTCCAAGCAGTGTTTCGTCACAGCAAACAGCAGCCGTGCTGCAAAAGGGTTTGTTCAGATGGTGGAAGAGCCAGAAAGCAACGAACTGTTTGCAGATGTCGGCAAAGCAGCATAACAGAAGGCAGTGGATGACTTGGTTGAGGTAAGGTTAGATGAAAATAGCCCAGAAAAGTTCTTTTTGCTCGGCTCGTCTTTGTCCAGCACTGAGAGAATAGAGGCCATGGAATTCTTAACCTCTAACATCGAAGTGTTTGCCTGGACACTATACGACATGCCTAGCATTGACCCAAATTTCATCTACCATCAACTTAATGTCCACCTAACTGCCAGGCTAATTATTTAGTGAACTCGCTGATCGGCACTCCACCACGCAGAGATAATAGCAGAAGAAGTAGGAAACCTGCTAGAGGCAGGAGCCATCAGAGAAGTACACTACCCAGGTGGATCTCCAACACTGTAGTAGTGCCAAAGAAGAACGGCAAGTGGCGCGTTTGTGTAGACTACAAAATGGTCAACAAAGCATGCCCAAAAGACAGTTTTCCCCTACCACGGATAGACCAACTGGTGGACCTAACGGCAGGGCATAATCGACTTAGCTTCCTTAATGCGTATCAAGGTTACCATCAGATCGCTATGTATGAACCAGACCAGGAGGTCACGTCATTTGCAACGCCCAGAGGATTGTACTGTTACAAGGTCATGCCTTTTGGCCTAAAGAACGCAGGGGCTACATTTCAACGGATGGTCACCAAAATGTTTGAACCATTATTACGCAGAACAATAGAGGCTTACATAGATGACATGGTGGTCAAGAGCAAGGATAAGAATGACCGTCTCAGGGACCTAGATAAAATGTTTCAGATTTTGAAGTCCCATAAGTTACGTCATTCAGCGTAGGATCAGGCAAATTCCTAGGCTTTCTAGTGACCAACCGAGGTATAGAAGCTGATCCCTCACAGATCAAAGCAATCCAAGATCTTACGAGGCCCAACACAGTCAAAGAGGTACAGCATCTCATTGGCCTAGCAGCCGCGCTCGACCGGTTCATAAGTCGGTCATCAGACAGATGTCGACCATTCTTCCAAGCACTGAAGGCCAAATTTGAGTGGGATGAGGAATGCGACCGCGCTCCAGAAAGCTGAAAAGACTACATGACCTCTCCACTACTATTAGTAACCCCGGTGCCAGGAGAAGAGCTCTTTTTGTACTTAGCAGTTTCACAGCATGTAATTAGTGCAGTGTTGGTCAGAGCGGAAAGAATCCAACACATGCCTATCTTTTATGTTAGTAAAACCCTGCTGGGCGCTGAAACAAGGTACCTACCATTGGAACAGCTAGCATTAGCTTTGATGATGGCCTCAAGAAAATTGTCACACTATTTCCATGCCCACACCGTGATCATTCTAACGGCTTTTCCATTAAAATGGACAGTGGAGTTGGGGCAGTTCGATATCAAGTTTCAACCCAGAACAGCAATAAAAGCCCAAGCTTTAGCAGACTTTGTGGCTGAGTTCACACAAGGAAGTTATCACATCTACCCAGTCAACTTGACCAACGCAACCGAAGTAAGAGGGGAAAGTACCGTGGGAACTGCGTAACCCCTTATGCAGGATGCCCATCTACATGGCAAGCCATACAGGATTGAGGATAGGAAGGAAGGAATAAACCACACTATTCCTAGTGAGGCCTCATCAAAAAGTAAAGACTTGAGGCAGTCAGACAGTGAAGATCAAACCCCAACAGCAGGCATAGACTTGGAAGAAAACACCAACAACACCCATGATCCCAAGACATCATCTGACCCCTCCACTTGCTAGAAGCTATTCGTCGGAAAGATGTGGAAACTCTTCGTGGATGGAGCATCCAATAGGCACGGTGCAAGACTTGGCATAGTCCTCTTCTCACCAGACGACCTAAGAATTGAACAGGCAGTCAACCTCAGCTTTCCAGCATTCAACAATGAGGCAGAGTATGAAGCACTTTTAACAGGCTTAAAATCAGCACTTTTCATGAAGGCCACTGAACTGATAGTATACAGTGACTCCCAGCTGGTAGTAAACCAGATTTCAGGCGACTACGAGGGGAAGGATGAGAGAATGGCTAAGTACCAAGAGTTTGTCAGAAAGGAGATCATGAAGTTTGAAGTAGTCCGGATAGAGAAAATTGGCCGAGAAAAAAATAGTAGAGCAGACAAGCTGGCAAGTTTTGCTTCAATGGCAGATACATATATCTCACACCCATTACTAATCGACTTCCTACCTAGACCAAGTATTGAGGAACCCGAAGCAGCCGAGACATGTTGTGCTGAACTAGGCCCATCCTGGATGGATCCCATTATAGTATTTTTAAAAGATGGCATATTGCCTGAAGAAAAGAAAGAGGCCAACAGAATTAGAGCAAAATCACAGCGATTTTGGCTCTCTCCATCACTAGCATTGTACAAAAAATCCTTCACAAGACCTTATCTTAAATGTGTCCATCCCAGCAAGGTCGAGGCATTCTTGTTCGAGATACATAAAGGCATATGCGGAAGCCACCAAGGGGGAAGATCATTGGCTTACAGGGCAATTTCACAAGGATATTGGTGGCCATACATGCAAGCAGATTCAGAGAAATATGTCAAGAGGTACGAGAAATGTCAGAAGTTCGCACACCAAATACATCAACCAGCCAAAGAAGACCTACCACTAACTAGTCTGTGGCCCTTCGCAATGTGGGGCCTGGACATAGTGGGACCACTTCCAACTGCACCCAGCAATAGAAAATTCTTTCTTGCAGCAACAGACTACTTTACAAAGTTGGTTGAGGCAGAAGCACTCGCATCTATAAAGGAGAAAGACGTTAAAAATTTGTCTGGCAGAACATCATTACTCGATTCGGCATACCTAAGGCTCTAATATTCGACAACAGCACTCAGTTCGATGGCAAAATCTTCAAGGGCTTTTCCGAAGAATACAAGATATAATTTTACAATTCTACACCAACATACCCTCAAGCGAATGGCCAAGCAGAAGCTTCGAACAAAGTTGCCTTAGATGGTTTAAAGAAAAGGTTGGAGAGAGCAAAAGGTAAGTGGATAGAGAAACTTCCTCATGTTTTATGGGCTTACTGTATCACACCTCGGTGGTCAATTAGAGAAACGCCTTTTTCCTTAGCCTATGGCATGGAGGCAGTAATCCCACTGGAAGTAGGCCTCCCCACTATTAGAAATGAAAATTTTGACCCAAATTTGAATGAAGAAACCATAACCTTGGAACTCAACTTTGCAGAAGAGAAAAGGAAAAGAGCACAAGTTCACATTGCCTCATACCAGCAAGAGTTATCCAGAAAATATAACAAAACAGTGCATCCGAGACAATTCAAGATTGGAGATTGGGTACTGTGCAAAGTAATGGGCAACACTTTGGTACCTGGAGATGGCAAGTTAGGACCTAACTGGGAAGGACCATATAAAGTGGTCGGTTTAGCAGAAAAAAGGGCATATCACTTGGAAGACGGAGACAGCAAGGCTATTCCCAGGCCATGGAACACTGCCAATCTCAAACTATTTTATTTTTAGCTTTTCCTTAAAATACTTGTAATTTTTCCTTTTCAAATAAAACAAGTAGTCTTTTCAGCATAATTCTTTCCACTGTAAAAGTTGTTCTTAGTCATTGCCAGCAAGGGGCAATAAAGAAGGTTGGCAGGTATGACCAACATTTAGCTCTTCTTTAGCCGAGATAAGGATCTAGGCTGAAGAAAGTTGGCAGGTATGACCAACATTTAGCTCTCTTCAGCCGAGATAAGGATCTAGGCTGAAGAAAGTTGGTAGGTATGACCAACATTTAGCTCTTTCCAGCCGAGATAAGGATCTAGGCTGAAGAAAGTTGGCAGATATGACCAACATTTTCTCTTCTTCAGCCGAGGTAAGGATCTAGGCTGAAGAAAGTTGGCAGGTATGACCAACATTTAGCTCTCTTCAACCGAGATAAGGATCTAGGCTAAAGAAAGTTGGCAGGTATGACCAACATTTAGCTCTCTTCAGTCGAGATAAGGATCTAGGCTGAAGAAAGTTGGCAGGTATGACCAACATTTACCTCTCTTCAGTCGAGATAAGGATCAAGGCTGAAGAAAGTTGGCATGTGTGACCAACATTTACCTCTCTTCAGTCGAGATAAGGATCTAGGCTGAAGAAAGTTGGCAGGTGTGCCCAACACATAGTTCTCCTCTTTAGCCGAGATAAGGATCTACTCTGAAGAAGATTGGCAGGATAGAGCCAGGCCTAGCTAAATTAGTCCAGCTTGGCATGGTGCAAAAACATTAAACATAGCAACCGAGCAAAAAGTTCAAACCTGACGCAATTAAAGTTGAAAGATAATTACAAGTAGGGCATGAACCGAACAAAAAGATTAGAAAATTACAGATTTCATTCCATTTCACTTTTAAATATGCATTACAAGAGGAAGGGCTTAAGCCCGATTACAAATTCTTTGAAAAGTAAACATCAAAAGAAGAAAAACAAGATCAAGAAAATAGATCATCTAAGTCAGCATCTAGGTCAACCCGAGCTTCGCCACTCGGTAGTTTGGTTCCAGCAGGTAGGTCAGTCACAGACGCATCATCAACCGTATTTGACACCGATAGCTCCACCCGAGCTGTCTAACTAGTCTGGAGACCACGATCATTGGTAGCAGATGGAGCATTGTTTGGATTAGGGGATCCTTCTTCCTCCTCCCCCTCTTGGAGAAACTTCTGCTAGATGGCATTGGCATAATCTGCCATATAACTTGGGATGAAGTGAGGGGGAGGGTTTTGGAAGACCTCGATTTCTAGCCCCTGACCGAGCTTCACAACAGTTGTCTTCCATCTACATTTGAACAAGATTTCTTTCGCAGCTTCACATTGCACGACATAAGTGGCCTCCGCTTCTTTGTAGCCACGGTCTTCAGCGTCTTCCGCTTTCTTTTTCAGCTCGGTAATTTCAGCATCTTTCTTCTTCTCGAGCTTGGCCAGTTCACGTAGATACCGGTCTTTTTTCTCGGCTAAAGCCTTTTGCTTATCTGCTTCAGCCGAGTTGACCAGCCCAGCCAACCGTGCATTTTCTGATTCTAGCTTGGCCAAAGTGGCTTTTGCCTCTTTCAGCTCGGCCACTTTCGCATCAACATCTGCAACGGCCAACCGAGCCATCTTCCGAAGCTCAAGTACTCGTTTATGAGCCACTTGGCTCTTTTGCAGGGCCTACAAAGCTCAGAGCGGTTAGAAAATCATGCACTGGGACCATAACAAATGTTACTCAAGTTTTAGGGATTTTTGGGGGTTACTAGTATCATCGATTTAAAGGCCGAGCAAATGGCCTTCAGTTTGGTCAAACCATCATGCTGTTCCATGTCAGCAGGCAGACAGGCAGACACTCTTGGCTAAATTAAAGGCCACAGGTGATCCTTCTCGGTGCTGACGGAGTCGAAGGCCATTATGGCGCGACCCCTGAAGGAGATAGATAGTGCCCATACCAACGGCGTGGAAGGGTTTGAAAGGCTAGGTCGGTCGCGACCTTGGGTGCCAGTTACTTCTTGGAGCCCGGTTTCGGATGGCTCAGTATCATCCTTATCCCTCACGCATTGTGTGCGCGACCGTTTGCTTGGCTGAGAAAACAAAGCTCGGGCTATAGGGAGGGCTACCACTGCCACATGTGTCTGACCGGCCTGTGGCACCTTGGTTTGAACCTCAGCAATTGGAGTGGTGGTTTGTTCGGTGATTAGGGCTCAAACAGCTCGGCGCTTGGCCATTTCTTGTTCTTCAATAAGGGGAATGAGATTGATTTATGGCAAGTTTGGGTCCGGTTCTAGTGATGGTTCCAGAAGAAAGTCAGTTACCTTGACCTTCCTCCTTTCACTATACCGGTAGGTCGGCTGGAAGTTAAGCAGCTCGGCCCAACCTCGATAATGATACCGAAGCGCGGCGCGGAGAGTGTCTTGGTTGGCGTATTGGTATTGTGATTTTAGCTGGTTTAAGTCTGCATAATGAGAAAAGCGACGGTTAGCACGGAGTAAAATTATAGCCTGGAATAGCAAAGCAAAAAGAAAACCAAGGTATCCTTACCAGCAGTCCCCTTATTCGAATTGATGTTATAGCCCGGTATTTGGGCTTTCTAGTCTTCAAAATTGCCCGAAACCTAGAAAAAATCGTCATCATTTAAATCTTTATCTGGTGCATTTTTTATGATTTTTTCTCGGCCTCTCCGTACTCTTAAATAGTACACCCAACCGTCATCATTTTGGCTGAGCGAATATTGGTGAAAAAGCTCAGCCAATCTGAGGTTGAGGCCAAGCCGACGGTTTAGCTCGGCGATGCTATTTATTATTCTGTAAGTATTGGTGCTGAGTTGGGTTGGGCATAGTCTTGTCTACCTAAGGAACTCGCATATCAATGGTTGTACAGGGAATCGGAGATCGGCCTCTACTATTGATATTACGGTGAAAGGAACAAAGCCTGGTTTTCCCCAGGGCGTGGTATCTAGTTCGGCTAATGAGAGGTGGACGTCGTCACGTATTTGGTAGTCCTTTTGGAACTCGGCTATCACCCTAGGGGAGTCAACTAGAAATCGATATTTACCCATGTTAACTTAAAAAGTTTTAAATAGAGTTCACAAGTTGCCTAGCTCGGTGTGGCTGAGGCGTTGGTCGGCTCGGTTGAGCAAAGCCGCCTAGGGGCAGGGTGCAAAGGTGTGCTTGACCAACCTAGTCAAGTCTGCAAAGGGGAAATAAGAAGTGGTACGCCCAGACAACTGGACTGGGCTAAGTAAATAGTCAATTTACAAACAAATAGTAAAAGCTTAGCTCGGCTACATCTGGGTGACGGAGAGCTCTTAGTTCGGTCGTGAAGAAAGGCCAATTCAGGGCCTCTAGCTCGATTAAAGGTTAGTATGCAAGGTTATAACCGATTTCTTAGTTCGGTCGTGTTCAAGCCTAAAAGTCGCCTAAACAAATGCCTAGTTCGGTTACAGCACGACTTTGGATTAAACATTATGTTTTTTAAAACCAGTTGGTGTGCTTCTGAGCTTGAGCACAAAGTTTTGGGTTTATGGTATTTGCTCAATGCTCTAGTGTATATAAACACGCATATATGGAGATTAAGGACTGAAAGTATAGAAATAAATGAAAAGGAAACATTAAAAAGAGGTACTAAACAAACTTACCAGTCTGAGCGTATATAAACCCACCAACAATGGAGCAAATGTTGCGTTAAAAGCTGGAGCACAAAGGGACACAGAAGCAGGGGCAGGTCTCAAAAGCACAAAAACGAAGAAGATGAACAGTAGGAGTGAGATTCAGAAAATGGGTTTTGAATAGGCGTAAAAACGGCGGGACTTTTCAAACGTTTTTTGATAAACGTGGGACGGCTATCGCAATTTGAAGAATCAATAGACATGTGCCACATGTCACAGACAGGACATGATGTCAGGTACGTGAAGCGATGGGCCGTGGCAGGTACAGAGCTGAAGACCGAGCTTATCCATCTTGGTGGGGTTAAATATTTTAATCCCGGTGGAGTTACTTATTTTAGTTCAGTTGACTTGGATGTTTTAGCTCGGCTGGAGAAGAATAATCTCAAATCATGCTTTACAGATGGAATTAAGGGGCAATTGAGAGGGTAATTTATGTTTGTACATGGGCCGAGCTGGACCAGATAGAAAATGGACCAAGCTATGGGCTGTGGTGTTGGCTTGCTTAGCTCGGTCCTTATCCCGGTCAGTCTTGTTAGAGCTGTTTGCCAGAAGACTGTTCTTAGTGTCCTGAACTGAGATATAGAGAGAAGAGAACCGAGCTGAAAGAGGACAAAGCAGAACCGAGCTAGATGAGCTCAGAGAAATCTGTCGTAAGGCGTAGTGGTGTTAGCTCCATTGTTTGCTACCAGACCGTGGTAGGACCATCTCACTTGGTTAAGCAGTGAGGAGGGTGTAAAAAGATAGGCATTATCTTTGTGATTCCTAGGAGAACTCTACTAAAGAGAGTTGGAATCCTACTAAGATTGTGCCAGGCAGAATCTATAAAAGCTCATAGCAGGACCTATGTACAGGTATCACAATTTTGACTCTCAAAAACACAGAACTTTTTGTCTATTGTCTATTTGCTGACTTAGGCATCGGAGAGGTATTCGGCACACACCCGCCGACTAGCTCACGTTTGTGTTTTCTGAAAGTAAAGCGACGACGTTTGGAGGAATGCAAACTTGATCAATAGGATTATACGAGAATATTATTTCGTGCTTGTACAATGAGTATTATGTTAATTTCCTCATGTATAAGTTGAATGGAAATCCAATAATGGGATGATAACGGAAGTAATCATTGTTAATCAAATTCATAAAAATTATGGCGTTACACTTTTTCAATTTTTGCAACTTTCTATACAAGTGAGGTAATTGTACCTATCCAATACTTCCTTAACATGTGTTGATAGCGCACAAGTTAACAAATGTTTTAAAATATTTAATTTTTTTATGAATTTATAATAATTTATAAAAACTATTAAATAAACTCCCCAAAATCTTTAACCACTCTCTCTCCATAGATTTTATACAAAGGGGCAATTGGATATCAATTATTCAATCATAATGTTTATTTTAGTCCAAGGACCATGAGATTGGATTAATAATTTCATGGATCTTACAAAAAAGTCTTTTATGTTTGAAGTATTTATTTATTTTTGCAAATCTTCAATAAATAAATAAATAATATTCTTCTATGTTTGTATTTAAAAATAAATAAATAAAATGTCATAAGCGCCAATTTATAATTAGTCTGTCTTACTCAATTGTTTGTATTTCACAGGTTGAATAAGCCTTTTAATTGCATTTACTGGAACAGAATTATAAAAAAAAAAAACACATTCCCTGTCACAAAGTACATGTCAGTAGAGATTAGCTGTACAAGGAAAGAGTGAAATACAAAGGGTATCGAATTTTTTTTCATACCTTACATTATAAAATGATGCCACACAATGACTGAGTCAAAAGCACTCGTTAAATATATCTCATATTATTGCATCCAAGAAGTAAGACTATTTTTAAAAACTAGATTTTTAAAGGATAAAAATATATATTCGATTGGATAATTGTGCTATTTAAAAAAGGAAATCCAAGACTTTTTTAGGGATATTTATTAATAAATTCTAAATTCTTAACTTATGAGTCATTTAGTTCCATAAATATTTTATCAACCCATAAGTCCTATCTCACATATGAAATGTATCCACATTTAAAAATATAATAAGATAGTAGTGCACATATTAGAATGATATCCTATTATCACATTTTTCAAATGACACATCTGGCAAAAGTTTAATAAAATAATAGTACAAACCTTAGAATTGTAATACCCCGAAAATAAAACAATAAATCGAGAGTAATGATTAATGAAACAACGTCACAATTCGAGAACAAAGTCCTTCCATTCGTATACTTCAAGTGTACAAAAGAGTAACACATGCATTAACACATTCATAAGCCCTAACCCTGAATCTATAACATGTGATGTAAATAAAAGACATGAAATAAGAGTTAACAGATATAATAATGCCCTATTGGCTATATCTTTCCAAGACGGTGCTTGGTTACAATAAAAGTGAGGTTAAACTCAATACAAATAATGTCCTAGGCTTGTACAAAATAATTACAACAATAACAACAAAAAAGAAGCTCTTGACTCTAAGTTCTCCCAAGCAACTGCCTTGGCGGAGGCATATCAGTACCTGAAAATGGTTTTCCACATAAGGTGAGTCAAAGCCTAGTAAAGATACTCTAGCACAATATATGAATCTTAACAAAATTATAAGATGAATGCATATGTAATGCTCATGCCAGAACTTTTACATCTCTTTCCAAAAACCATGCAATGTTAAGTTTATAACACAATTCATGAAATTATTTCATTTACAATAGAAAACAGGGCAGGGGATACAACACTGAGAATTTCTAGGACGTGTCTGCAAGTAGGCTACAAACACTACCAATTTGTCATTTTTTACTACTATTAACCGGAAGACTCAACATCTAACCGCGTGAGTTTTTGAACTTTTACCATGGACACTCAGGCCAACATATTACCACAACGACACTTCTATCTAGATTCACCAAGGTATTCACTCATTTTTCTCAAAACAACAACATTTTCAATGTGTTAATTATGTTGCAATGCTCAATACAAATGGATGAGAAAATAGTTTCAATTTACCTAATTCTCATGCAATTTTTACAACAATCATAACTATCCTCCACCGATAGCCCAAAACAGATATCTCTAAATAGTTAATTAATTTTCAACACAGATATACTTTCCAACATTTCCAATTGGGAGTAATAATTCATATCCAACTTTGCCATCATCATCGTCATCATTCTAATTCCATGAAACCAATATCAATTCCATTTTCTCTTTACAAAATCAAATTCTCACAATTTATGCAAAAACCCCATTTATTTAAAAAAATCAATCAACAAGGATAAAATCCACCATCTATCACAACCCAACCATTTTTACAAAGCCACATTCATATACAAGAATCTATTTTGAAAACCCCTCTTTTGATTTCAAAGCCAAAACCCTAGGTTTTATCCAAAAATTCCCAAATTACTATCTTGTTTAGAAAAGCAAATAACTGAGTTAAAAATTATAAAAAAATTCAAAGTAATCCCTACCTCAAAGAAGAAAACTCAAAGAAAAGATGGGTAGAACTCGACAGAGCCGAAAACGCAAACTTTTTCAGTTAAAATGAAGCCCACGATGTGTTCTCTCTTTTTATCAAAGGGAATAGGGTGTAGAAATTGATGGATCAAAGTGTATTTGGGCCAAATGTTCAAGAACTAGAGAGAGATAACGCAGATTGGAGATTTAGAGAGAGAGCGATATGAAAAAGTAACTCAAAAATGTGACTTTACAACCTGATACGTGCAAACTGCCTGAGCGCAAGAATGGTTGCTTGAGTAACCAGACACAAAAAGTGAGACCGCTCGAGCAAACAAAGTGCCGCTCAAGCAAAGAATACCACCATCCCAGTACTTTTGCAAGCCTGCAAAAGTATTGAGAGTTCCAAAAAAACTGCTCGAGCTTAAGAAGGACTGCTCGAGCCAAGATTACTCGAGCGCAAGAAATATCGCTCAAGCAAAGAATGCCATACTCCCAGTAGTTTTGCAGACCTACAAAAGTACTGGAAGTCCTCAAAGTTCGCTTAAACGCAAGAAAGTTCGCTCAAGCAAACAAGCTAAAACCTAGGCAGGACAGTTTTGAAAAGACTAACTCCCAACCTATTTCAAACATAGCAAAGACACTCCAATAGCCAAACTCGACAAGGAAAATGTGGAAGAAGACGGGAACAACCAACAAGACAATAAAATCCAGATCCAAAACAATAAACGGGTCAAATTTAAACCAGAATCGCTATAACCTCCTCCCTTAAGGAATTTCGTCCCCGAAATTTTAAAATCAACACAATTACCACAGTATTTAAATCAACAATGATCCAACCATCTACATAACCATGACTCATCCACCAATCATTCGTTCTCATAACAACAATAAACAAGGTTTTCAACGTTGAATATATAATTCACTTCTTCCAAAACATATACAATCTTTTACATTTAATCAACGTAACAAAATTTTCATTACAAGTTTCAAACATCAACAAAAAAGTCCGGATACTTCTCACGGACATCCACCTCACGTTCCCAAGTCACCCCCTCAAACCTATGGTGTCTCCACAACACCTTTACTAACGGAATTGTCTTGCTTCGCAAGACTTGGTCTCATGTATCTAGAACTCTAACTGGTCTCTCCTTATATGAGACATCCTCATCTACCTCTAACTCGGTCCAGTCCAACACATGTGATGAATCTGGCTCATACTTCCGAAGCATACAGACATGTAACACGTCATGAACCCCGAAAAGCTATGGCAGCAAGGCCAAACGATAAGCTACCTTCCCAAATACGCTCCAGGATCTCAAAAGACCCAATAAATCTAGGAGACAACTTCCCACTCTTCCCAAACCTTATCAAACCCTGTCTAGGTGATATTTTCAAAAATACGTTATCTCCTATTTCAAATGATAACGGTCTCCTCCTACGGTTGGCATAGCTCTTCTAACGACTTTAAGTCGAAACTAATCTCTTACAGATAAGTGCAGCCTTCTCTGTCATTTCCCAAACTAACTCAGGACCCAACATAGGTGCGTCACCTACCTTGACCCAACACACAGGAGATCTACACAGTCGGCCATAAAAGGCCTTAAATGGTACCATGCCAATACTCGTCTGAAAGCTATTATTGTAGACAAACTCCACTAAAGACAAGTTTCTCTCCCACAACCCCTTAAAATCAAGAACACAACCTTGCAGTATATCCTTTAGGATCTGAATGGTACGCTCTGACTACCTGTCGGTCTGAGGATAATAAGCGGTACTAAATGTCAATCTAGTGCCCAAGGCATTCCGTATGCTCTGCCACAACTGAGCCATGAAATGCGGATCTTTATCTGAAACAATAGTCACAGGGACTCCATGAAGTCGAACAATGTCCCAAACACATAGGTCGGCAAGGTAATCTACCGAGTCACTCGTGCGCATAGGTACAAAATGTGCTGACTTAGTTAACCGATCGACTATCATCTACACGGCATCATCACCCCGTTGAGTCCTCAGAAGACCCACAACAAAATCCATCGTGACATGCTTCCACTTCCACTTAACTATGAGCAAGGGTTACAACAAACCCGCTGGCCTATGATGCTTGGCTTTCATTTGTTGACAAGTAAGGCACCTCGAAACGACCAAGGCCACGTCTCTCTTCATCCCCCTCTACCAAAACTGGCAGCTAAGGTCGTGGTACATCTTTGTGCCTCCGGGATGTACCGCCAGACGCGAATTGTGGAACTCTCGAAGTACCTCATCTCTCTATAAGATTCTGGCACGAAAAGATAGTCAAAATATCTGACACTAGAGTCAGAATACACGTTCAAGACCTTCTCCACCTTCCCACTAGATATCTTCTCTGAGAGGGTTTCTACTTTGTGATCACCCCATTGTGCTTCTATAACTCGGCTCACAAGTATAGGTTGTGCAACCATAGTAAACAAAGTTGTCGACTTAACAAACTCGTCAAAATGTAAGTCAAACTCGCCAATAGCAACATCTCCATTCTTGGATGGCAATACTAACCACACTACGAATAGATTTCCTACTCAAGACATCGACCACTACATTGGCCTTTCCTGGATGATAATGCAACTCGAAATCGTAATCCTCCATGAACTCCATCTACATTCTCTATCTCAAATTTAAATCTTTCTGTGAAAACAGGTAGTTCAAACTCTTGTAATCGGAGAATACCTCGAACCTCTCGCCATACAAATAGTGTCTTCAAATCTTCAAGGCAAAAATCACAGCTGCCAACTCTAAGTCATGGGTAGCGTAGTTTCTCTCGTGTGTTTTCAACTGCCATGATCCATAAGCTACTACTTTCCCCCCTGCATCAAGACACAACCCAAACCTTCCCGAGATGCATTACAATTCATAGAATAGCCCAAACCCTCTCTGGAATAATCAACATTAGAGCAATGGTAAGTCTAACTTTAAGCTCTTGGAACGACTTCTCATAAGTCTCACTCCATACAAACTTAATTCCCTTCTTCGTCAATGTAGTCAACGGTGAGGCTAATCTAGAGAAATCTTTCACAAAACGACGGTAATAACCAGCTAACCCCAGGAAACTTCGGATCTCAAAGGCATTCTTAGGTTGTCCCTAATCTTGCACTGCCTCAATCTTGGAAAAATCTATAGTCACCCCTTCCCCGAATACTACATGGCCTAAGAAGTTCACTTCCTTCGAACAAAACTCACACTTCTCGAACATAGCATACAATCGGTGGGCTCTAAGTAGCTCAAGCACAACTCATAAGTGTTCCTCATGTTCCTCCGCAGAGGGTGAGTAAATCAAAATGTCATTAACAAAGACAATTACAAAACGGTATAGAAACTCATGAAAGATCTGATTCATCAAACCTATAAATAAGACCGGTGCATTGGGTAACCCAAAGGCATCACTAGGAACTCATAATGGCCATACCGAGTACGGAATGTCATCTTCTAGATATTCTCATCCTTTACTCTAAACTGGTGGTAACCCGTTCTCAAGTCTATCATAGAAAAGCAACAAGACCCCTTCAACTGATCAAACAAGTCATCTATACAAGGCAATGGGTACTTGTTCTTAACAGTTACCCGGTTCAACTTCTGTTAATCAATACAAAGTTGTAAAGTGCCATCCTTTTTATTAGAAAAGAGAATCGGTGCTCCCCATAGCAAAGTACTAGGGCAGATAAAGCCCTTATCTAGCAATTCTTGGAGTTGAATCTTCAACTCACTCAACTCAGCTGGTGCAAATCTATATTGTGTCATAGAGATCGATGTCGTGC
This sequence comes from Camellia granthamiana, assembly GCA_036172215.1. Classification (NCBI taxonomy): domain Eukaryota; kingdom Viridiplantae; phylum Streptophyta; class Magnoliopsida; order Ericales; family Theaceae; genus Camellia; species Camellia granthamiana. Next base: position 139,408,305 of record CM069904.1, on the reverse strand, counting down.
CAAGCAATAAGTCAATAAAGAACTCAATCTCATGGTGAGGTGGTAAACTAGTGAGATCCTCAGGAAAGACATCCGGGTATTCGCAAACTACCCTCCACAACTCTACTCGGACCACATCACTCTCAACACCCAAGAATGTAGCAAGAAGGAAACTAAGCTTGCCCCGATCAAAATCGCCCTCATTTTGAAAATGATGAGATTATATCTTTTGTTGGAAATTATCTATTGAATAAAATATGTCTTAGGTTATCGGTGGAGGATAGTTTTGATTATTGTAGAAATTACATGAGGATTAAGTGAATTGAAGCTAATTACTCGTACATCTTACATTGAGTATTGTTTCATACTTGAGCATTGAAAATGTATTGTTTTGAGAAAAATATGGTGACTACCTAGGTGAATCTGGTTAGGAGGTGTGATTGTAGCTATCATGTTGGCATGTGTACCTTGATGAAAGTCCAGAAACCTGTGCGGTTAAGTGCCGATCCTTCCGGTTAGTACTAGTAAAATGGCTTTAGTAGTACTTGTATAGCCTACTAGCAAACATGTTCTTGAAGATTCTATTTTGTATCCACAGCTCTGTTTTCTGATATAAAAGAATATTTTTCATGAATTGATATATAATCCTGACATTTGATTGTTTGAAATGAAATGTAAAACGTTTGACAAATGGCATGCATACGTATTCACCTTATGTCTTCGTTAAGATTTATACATTATGTTAAAATATCTCTACTGGGCTTTAGCTCATCTTACGTGGAAAACAACTTTCAGGTGCTGATGATATGTCTCCACCAATGACTTCGCTTGGGAGAATCATGGAGCTGAAGGCTCATTTTTGTTTCTTGTCGTAATTATCTTTTGTATAAGCCTTAGGCTTTTGATTGTTTTGGACTTGACCCATCTTAACGTAACCAAGCAATGTCTTGGAAAGATGTAGCTATTAAGGCATAACTTATCTGATCACCTATTATTTCAATTCACTCATATATAGCATATGCTATAGATTCAGGACCTAGAATTTATGAATGTATACTTGTATATGTCATCTTTTATACGTAAAGAAATATAAATAAAAGATTAATATTTCGCATGTTTATGTTTTCTATTGAATATCATAAGATGGGTTGTCGTTATTATTTTGGAGCGTTACAACAGTTCTCTACAAATAATAATAGAACAGAATAATATATTAATTAAGTAATAAATAAAAATTTAAGATTTTTTTTGAAATAAAATTTTAACTAGATAGGATCTTTTACTAATTTATAATATTTATGAGCTTATATTTTATTTCTATATGCCTTTTAGAGACTAAATAAGTTTGAATTAAATACTTTACGAACTTAATAAATTCAATCAACAGTTTAAGGACTAAATAAAGTTTGATATATATACTTTAGGGACCTAATAAACACAATCAACAGTCCAGGAACTAAATAGATAATTTGGCGATAATTTAGGTGTATAAAGTGTAATAAACCCTTCTTTTTATACCGACATTTATTTAGTTCTTTCAAATGTTAAGGATTTTTTAAAAAAATAATTTGATAAACATAATATTTGTATTTGTGGACAAATATAATTAAATTTAGAAGTTTATTTCTTTCAGGCAAATGCTACGTAGTACCTTCGAGACATTTTTTAATATTAGTATTCACATAAAAATAATTGAAAATGATGAAAATATTTTTAAAAAAATGAAATCATAAAAACATTTGAAATTAGTGAAAACTTTCTTGTATTTTTAAATTTGCTATTTTTTTCTTGTGCCTCAAAAATCTTAAATTTATAAAACTACAATACTACGGAGTATGGAAAGGTCACTCAAAATTTTTTATAAGATAAGGATTTGCATTTTCTTAATTAGCCATCTAACTTGAGAGAGTAATTAGGCTTAGTAGGTCCATTTTGGGGTCTCCTTGGCAATCCAAACCCTTCATTCTTTAAAGCTCAGTGAGTAAAATATGTATGTAAAAAATATAAAGATCAAATATCGGTATCTATATGTTTAAATCACATTTGTCAGTAAAAAAACTACGACAAATATAATTTCAAGAATAGTCATTTATTTTTTTATAATACAATGTAATTCAAACATATAGCTATCGATATTCAATCATTTGATTTTTTGTGTTAATATTCTACTACTCAATGAATCTTAAAAAGTAAACGGTTCAGAGTGTCAAAATCAATCCCAAATCAGCCAATCAAGCCCAGATTGTTATCTCAAATTAGATGATCAGCTTGAGAGAATCCAAATCCTAAAATAAAATATGTAGACTAAATACGGTGTACATCACACGAAGAGCTATTTGGGATTGTATTTTTTTTTTCTTCTTTTCTTTTCTTTTTCTGGAGAATCTAATGAAGTTGATCTGTTTGACAAGTTAAATGACTTTTAAATTTTTTATGAGTGAAAAAGTTGAGTAAGTTTTTTAAAAGAAATTAACTAATGACAAAGAATTTTGATTTTTTAACTTTAGTCAAAAAATTAGTTTTTTTAGAACATCCCAAACATCTATGAAGTCTCTTTTGGGAAGTGACTTATTTAACTCTCGAAGTTCCTCCTCTCTATAAGATTCTGGCACGAAAAGACTGTCAAAATATCTAACACTAGAGTCAAAATACACGTTCAAGACCTTCTCTACCTTCCCACTAAATATCTTCTCTTGGAGGGTTTCTACTTCATGGTCACCCCATTGTGCTTCTGTAACTCGACTCACAAGTATAGGCTGTGCAACCATAGTTGTCACACCCCAAATCCGCCCCTAAAAGTTTGGGCATGACCCATTCGAAAACAGACACTAATCTTGTTATATATATCATACGAGGCCTGAACGGAAGCATTCAATAATATAAAATACATAGAATAACATTCATTGAGCTATTCCTAACATGCCAGGATCTCAACATCGCACTAAGTAAATATTATACAGAAAGTTTACACACATATGCCTCGACTCATCCCCACAAATAGGCGTATAACAAAAATATTAATGAAAAAGGAATTATATACAATCAACCATAAATAGACGTCCTAAGTATAAATCAAAACTCAGCAAAACTTTACATAATGTACGGCTTCAGGTGGTGCTTGGACGCATCAAAGTTGACAAGAGAAACACAAGCCTTAAAGTTAGGACTGAACTCCTTGTTGGTTACCTACAGAAATAGACAGACAAAATACAGAATGAGCGAACTCAGTGAATAATAGTACATAAATAATGTAACGTTTAACCTGAATAATCAGACATATAACTGCAGATACAGATGATTAACTACATTCCGTGATTATTTCCAAAACAGCCATGGGTCCACTTTCCGTAACAGAATGGCTTTAAGCCCAGTATATACAGAACAGCCATAGGCCTACAGATGCAGAACGACCATAGGTCCAGAAATATCAGAAGTAACAGAAATAACAGAATTAACAGAATTAACAGAAATAACAGAACTAACAGAAATAACAGAAATAGCAGAATTAACAGAAATAACAGAAATAACAGAATTAACAGAAATAACAGAAATAACAGAACTAACAGAAATAGCAGAATTAACAGAAATAACAGAAATAACAGAACGCATCAGCGTGGGGTAACAGAACGCATAAGCGTGGTAACAGAATGCATAAAGCGTGGGTAACAGAACGCATAAAGCGTGGTAACAGAACGCATAAAGCGTGGGTAACAGAACGCATAAGCGTGGTAACAGAACGCATAAAGCGTGGGTAACAGAACTAACAGATGTATGGACTCAAGAGGTGGCTCGTACGGATTCTAGAGCTGGCTCCCACCAAGGTGTAGCACTTAGTTCCGTACAGCACTTTGCTCCATACCAGAAACATCATAACAGATTAATACAGATAAACATATTCTTCCCATTAATCACATAAATAAACAGATGTATTATAAGTTTAGCAGAACGTTGCTGATATTTGTTAGCAAAAGGTGAACACATTTCACAGATTGAACACTTTCAAAAATACGTAGATACCATGATTCTATACCATAAATTAATAGATCTCGGAACAAGCCACAAAGCAGAATAACTTCAGATATCATCAGAACCGACTAGTCCCAAGTTAGACAAAGGCATACAGATTCTTTCATATCATTTACATGAGTTAACGTAATTAGTTTACGTTTAACAGAATACCAATGGTAATCATTAGCAATACCTATAAGGTATCTCACAAATTGTACATGTGCCATCGCAATGCTATTTGTAGGGACAAAATAATTATCTCATAACAGTCTTAAACCATTCTTGATAAAACTGAATAGTTCAGGATACATAAGCATCATTGTTCCATTTGTTCACCATGAATTATTAAGGTTAATCTACGGATAACAGAATATTAATAACGTCTTTTAACAGTAAATTAAACACAATACTATATAGGTTATGGCACATTACCGATAACCATTAATCGTAGGCGGAATACATAATAGTTTCAGAGTCATATCAATGGATGCCAAATCCTTCTATGTTCACACCAATTCTCAATTACAAACATGTTAGCATAATTGCCATGGAACAACAGAATGTGAATAGTAACAATAATTATTAACGGTAATTGATGTACATTTATAGTACTATTACTCACAGTGTTCAGGTGCTTGGTCCGCCCCTGTAGCTGACCCTATACAATTCACGTAATTCAAACATAATTCATCATAGTCTATTCAATTCAATATTAGTTAACACAATATAATCCAACAAAGTCAACACCACTTAGTTCATTAACACCATTTGCAATTCAACATAATGCAAAATAAATCCTTGAATCATATTCCAACATTCTAAAACCAAGTTCATATCATCTATATCATTAATAGATTATTTCCCAATTTTCCCCTTCACATTACCGCATGAATTACAATGTTTATACCATAGTTCATTCGCAGATTTTAAACATAATTTTCAAGTATCACCAAATTCCAATTAAACTTGCACATATGTAATTCAACCTACTAATTTCATGATTCTACTTCCAATTTGGGCCAAATCATCGATTAACATCAGTACCCAACCTAGGGTTTCAAGAAAACATTGAAATTCAAGAAAAATTCAAACTTATTAACACATCACTTTTCATTCCAATTTTTCCAATGATTATACACCTAGGATACATGGTCCATCATTTTAACCCATCAATTTAACTCTCAAGATTCCTTACCTCAAGAATTAAGCAAGCCTTGGTGAGATTCCTCCATAATTTTGGAATTCCAATCGGTTACAAATGTTGATCTTCATGCCTTCTTCATTCCTTGGTGGAAAATCTTGATCGAAACTTAGAGAAATGGTGAGGATTTGGGATCAAAACCCTAGGGTTTTCGGACCTAGGGAGAGAGGAGAGAAGAGGGGAAAAGAAAATGTCGAAAAAAGATCACAAAAACCCGTTTTTAAGTTGCTGTCCCGCTATTCCCACTCGAGCGTCCCTATTCCCGCTCGAGCGGACCTGCTCCCAGCACATATTCCGAAATTTCAAACATGCGTAACTCTCCCATCCGGACTCCGTTTTAGGTCGTTCTTGTGTCCAAATTGAAGCCCCGGAAATAAGCTTTCCAATGGTTCTAACCTCACATCCAAATTCAAAGTGTGAAAAAAGAAAAGGACAAAAGAGTGACGGCTGGTCGCAGATAAATTATTCTAATTAAAGCTTTTGGTCCAATCTTACTTTACCATCATATTACCACCTCAACCAATACTCCAAAATAAAATAAGAAAGTTCCAAATACACTAATAAAAATGTCCAAAAACAAACCCATGTACCTCAGAAATACAACTCAACCAGGAGACCCGCTCGAGCGTGCAGACTAACAAAGCCGTCCGCTCGAGCGTAAACTCCCCCGCTCGAGCAGAGAATCACAACTCCCAGAATCTCAGGCCGTCTGCAGAATTGCTGGAAACCCCAAAAGTCTGCTCGAGCGTTAACTCCTCCGCTCGAGCGGAGGGAAAAATTCTGGGTCATTACAATAGTAAACAAAGTTGTCGACTCAACAAACTCATCAAGATGCAAGTCAAACTCGCCAATAGCAACATCTCCATTCCTGGATGGCAATACTAGCCATACTGCTAATGGATTTCCTACTCAAGGCATCGGCCACTACATTGGCGTTTCCTGGATGATAATGCAACTCAAAGTCGTAATCCTCCATAAACTTTATCCACCTTCTCTGTCTCAAATTTAAAACTTTCTGTGAAAACAGGTATTTCAAACTCTTGTGATTGGAGAATACCTCAAACCTCTCGCCATACAGATAGTGTCTCCAAATCTTCAAGGAAAAAATCACAGCTGCCAACTCTAAGTCATGGGTAGGGTAGTTTCTCTCGTGTGTTTTCAACTGCCGTGATCCATAAGCTACTACTTTTCCCCCCTACATCAAGACACAACCCAAACCTTCCCGAGATGCATCACAATACATAGAATAGCCCAAACCCCTCTCTAGAATAATCAACACTAGAGCAGTGGTAAGTCTAACTTTAAGCTCTTGGAACGACTTCTCATAAGTCTCACTCCATACAAACTTAATTCCCTTCTTCGTCAATCTAGTCAACGGTGAGGCTAATCTAGAGAAATCATTCACAAAACGACGGTAATAACCAGCTAACCCCAGGAAACTTCGGATCTCAAAGGCATTCTTAGGTTGTCCCCAATCTTGCACTGCCTTAATCTTGGAAAAATCTATAGTCACCCGTTCCCCGGATACTACATGGCCTAAGAATTTCACTTCCTTCAAATAGAACTCACACTTCCCGAACTTAGCATACAATTGGTGGGCTCTAAGAAGCTCAAGCACAACTCGCAACTGTTCCTCGTGTTCCTTCTCAGAGGGTGAGTAAATCAAAATGTCATTAACAAAGACAATTACAAAACGGTCTATAAACTCATGAAAAATATGATTCATCAAATCCATAAATAAGGCCGTTGCATTGGGTAACCCAAAGGCATCACTAGGAACTCATAATGGTCATACCGTGTACGGAATGTTGTCTTCTGGATATCCTTATCCTTCACTCTCAACTGGTGGTAACCCGATCTCAAGTCTATCTTAGAAAAACAATAAGACCCCTTCAACTAATCAAACAAGTCATCTATACGAGGCAATGGGTACTTGTTCTTAATAGTTACCCGGTTCAACTTCTAGTAATCAATACAAAGTTACAAAGTGCCATCCTTCTTCTTGGAAAAGAGAGTCGGTGCTCCCCATGGTAAAGTACTAAGGTAGATAAAGCCCTTATCTAACAATTCTTGGAATTGAATCTTCAGCTTACTCAACTCAGCAGGTGCAAATCTATATGGTGCCATAGAGATCGGTGTCGTGCCAGGCACTAAGTCAATAAAGAACTCAATCTCATGGTGAGGTGGAAAACTAGTGAGATCCTCTGGAAAGACGTCCGAGTATTCGCAAACTACCCTCCGCAACTCTACTCGAACCACATCACTCTCAACACCCAAGAATGTAGCAAGAAGGAAACTAAGCTTGCCCCGATCAGAATCGCCCTCATTTTGAAAAGGATGATATTATATCTTTTGTTGGAAATTATTTGTTGAATAGAATCTGTCTTAAGTTATCGGTGGAGGATAGCATTGATTATTGTAGAAATTACATGAGAATTACGTGAATTGAAGCTAATTACTCGTACATCTTGCATTGAGTATTGTTTCATACTTAAGCATTGAAAATGTATTGTTTTGAGGAAAAAAATGGTGAATATCTAGGTGAATCTGGTTAGGAGATGTGATTGTAGCTATCATGTTGGCATGTGTGTTCTTGGTGAAAGTCCATAAACCCATGCAGTTAAGTGCCGATCCTTCCGGTTAGTACTAGTAAAATGGCTTTAGTAGTACTTGTATAGCCTACTAGCAAACACGTTCCTAAAGATTCCAGTGTTTTGTATCCATAACTCTGTTTTCTAATATAAAAGAATATTTTTTGTGAATTAATATATAATCCTGACATTTTATTGTTTGAAATGAAATGTAAACCGTTTGACAAATGGCATACATACGTATTCACCTTATGTCTTCGTTAAGATTTATACATTGTGTTAAAATATCTCTATTAGGCTTTAGCTCACCCTACGTGGAAAACAACTTTCAGGTACTGATGATACGTCTCCACCAATGACTTCGCTTGCGAGGACCGTGAAGCTGAAGGCTTATTTTTGTTTCTTGTTGTAATTATCTTTTGTATAAGCCTTAGGCTTTTGATTGTTTTGGACTTGACCCATCTTAATGTAACCAAGCAATGTCTTGGAAAGATGTGGCCATTAGCGCATAACTTATCTGATCACCTTTTATTTCAATTCACTCATATGTGGCATATACTATAGATTCAGGACCTAGTATTTATGAATGTATACTTGTATATGTCAACTTTTATACATAAAGAAATATAAATGAAGGATTAATATTTTGCATGTTTATGTTTTCTATTGAATATCATAAGATGGATTGTCATTATTATTCTGGGGCATTTCAACACTTCGCTACAAATAGTAATAGCACAAAATAATATATCAATTAAGTAATAAATAAAAATTTAAGATTTTTTTGAAATAAAATTTTAACTAGAAAGCATCTTTTATTAATTTATAATATTTATAAGCTTATATTTTATTTTTGTACGCCTTTTAGAGACTAAATAAGTTCGAATTAAATACTTTAGGAACTTAATATATTCAATCAATAATTTAAGGACTAAATAAAGTTTGATATATATACTTTAGGGACCTAATAAACACAATCGATAGTTCAGGAACTAAATATATAATTTGGCGATAATTTAGGTATATAAAGTGTAACAAACCCTTCTTTTTATACCAACATTTATTTAGTTCTTTCAAATGTTAAGGATTTTTTTTAAAAATAATTTGATAAACATAATATTTGTATGGGTAAAACACCAATAAATTCCAAATTTTAATTTGTTAAACCATTTGGTCCTACCTTTTATTTTCTAGACTAATAAGTCATATTTGAATGTTAAAAGCTTACTATAGGCCTTTTTAGATTTCTCTCCTTTCCGAACATCAGCAACATTAACTACACCATCAACATCATCAACATAATCAAACATCAGCAACATCATCAAAACATTGTGAACATCATCAAACATCACAACATCACCAAAACATTGTGAACATCATCAAACATCAACAAACATCAAACATCAACTACATCATCATCATCAAAACAACATCAAACATCACAACATCATCATCAAAAATCATCAAACATCAACAACATCAAACATCAACTACATCATCATCATCAAATATCAACAAACATCATCAAACATCATCAAGCTTATTATGTCATCAACATTGTGAACATCAAACATCATAAAACATCAATTACATCTTCAACATTTAATCATCAACGTCAAACATCATCGCCATCATCAAAACATCATCAACATCAACTCCTAGGGTTTCGTCTTGCCTCTTCACAATCCTCAGCCTCTTCTCGCACAGATCTAAAGCTTCGTTCATCAATTTCAACCCTTCGTTCACACTACAAACCTCATTCTTCGACAGCACAATTTTTCCAAACATCAAGTATTGGTTAGCTAAAGCTTTGTAGTTCTCTGCACATCCGAATCAAAAACATCTCAGATCGAATTTGAGCCCCCCCCGGCAATCACCTCGCTCTCTCTCTCTCTCAACTCCGACGTGTTTTGGAAACCCTAGCAATGGCGGACCAATCGGCTGTCGTCGATCTCATCCCTCCAAACCCTAACCCTACTCTTTGCCCTCTCAATTCTCCTCCGATCCGAGCCACGCCTCTGTCGCGATGTGGTCCAAGCTGTCGCCGGAAACCACCGTGTATAGCGGCGGATCTTTGGCGATTCCGGTGCCGTTGGCACACATGCATGGGAAGGGGATATTGATGGTCTGTGAAGCAAATTCAGGAACATTGCTGGCCAAAAGAGGGTGGGTTGAGAGAGGAAAATGAGGAAGGGGGAGGGGGGAAGGGGTCGGGTGGTGAGCAGGAACTCCAATGGCCATTCTACCCCTGGGAGCAGACGAAGAAAAGGGAGGCACGAGCAGGGTTGAAGACGAAGAAGAATGGGGAGGCTGCAATGAGGAACAACATCATCAAACATCATCAAACATCATACATAAAAAAGGACTAAATGATTTACAAAAAAACACTCAGGACTAGATAGAGTAACATTTCCCAATATGAGATTTATGAGTAATTTTTCCTATTTGTATTTGTGGATAAATATAATTAAATTTAGAAGTTTATTTCTTTCAGGCAAATGCTAAGTAGTACCTTCGAGATATTTTTTAATATTAGTATTTGCATAAAAAAAAATTGAAAATGATGAAAATATTTAAAAAAAAATTTGAAATCATAAAAACATTTGAAATTAGTGAAAACTTTCTTGTATTTTTAAATTTGCTATTTTTTTCTTGTGCCTCAAAAATCTTTAATTTATAAAACTATAATGCTGCGGAGTATGAAAAAGTCACTCAAAATTTTTTTTAAGATAAGGATTTGCATTTTCTTAATTAGCCATTTAACTTGAGTGAGCAATTAGGCTTAGTAGGTCCATTTTGGAGGCACCTTGGCAATCCAAACCCTTCATTCTTTAAAGCTCATTGAGTAAAATATTTATGTAAAAAATATAATGATCAGATATCGATATCTATATGTTTAAATCATATTTGTTAGTAAAAAAAAACTATGATAAATATAATTTCAAGAATAGTCATTTATTTTTTTATAATACAATATGATTCAAACATATAGTTATCAATGTCCAATCATTTGATTTTTTGTGTTAATATTCTACTCAATTAATCTTAAAAAGTAAACGGCTCAGAGTGTTAAAAACAATCCCCAATCGGCCAATCAAGCCCAAATTGTTATCTCAAATTAGATGACCAACTTGAGAGAATCCAAATCCTAAAATAAAATATGTAGACTAAATACGGTATACATCACACGAAGAGCTATTTGGGATTGTCTTTTTCTTTTTTTCTTTTCTTTTTTTGTAGAATCTAATGAAGTTGATCTGTTTGACAAGTTAAATGACTTTTAAATTTTTTATGAGTGAAAAAGTTGAGTAAGTTTCTTAAAAGAAATTAACTAATGACAAAGAATTTTTATTTTTTAACTTTAGTCAAAAAATTAGTTTTTTAGAACATCCCACACATCTATGAAATCTCTTTTAAGAAGTGACTTATAAGTCAATTTATTAATTTTAAACTTATTAAGGTCACATCACCTCTCTACTTTTTGCATATTTTTTTGTAATAAATGAAAAAGTAAACTTATTTAATACTTCATAAAGTAAGTCTAAGTTTAAATTTATTCCACACCACACACTTATTTTTTAATAATTTTTCAAGATACAACACTTGATTAAACTAAAGGGAGATAACATGTATCCGGCAATGAGATTTATTGTCACAATTGTGATCATCTATGATGATGAAGACACATTTGTAAATTTATCATGATCACCAATTATAATAAATGCCTAATTAGCACTAGTACTACTAGTGTTTGAGGCATTGGAAGGCAAACATTGACCACAAACAACTTGGCATGTACAAGAGTGTTGATTCCCTGCAGCAGCGGCACATGTGCAACCGTGAGCCATCCCACTCGCTCCACATTTGGCATTCCATGCCAAGAAGCAATCATAAGTTGCATTTGGCCCACATGTCCCTGTCAATTTCAAGCTCTGAGAGCAAAACTTTATTCCTCTGCAACAAAGTGAAGAAAAAAAAAAAACAAAAAACAAAAAACAAACAAATTGGGAAAATTATAAAAATAAAATAAATCAAAATTTGTCTTTTATAATAAACTAATTTTTAATTTTATCAATTTAAATTATAATTTTTTTGCAATCTAAATTACTAGCTTTTTTCCGTTAAGCAAAAACAACAAAAAGATAGTTGAGTTAATTTTATAAAAAAAAAAACATGAAGGTTTCACGCGTTTTGCTCTAACAATTTCAATGTCTCGGAGCAAAAGTCTATTCCTCTGCAAGAAAGTGAAGGGGAAAAAAAAAAAAAAAACAAATTGTGAAAATTACAAATAAAAAAAATCAAAATTTGATTTTTATAATAAAACAAATTTGAATTCTTAATTTTATCAATTTAAATCATAATCTTTTGATTTATTTTCAATGTGAACCACAACTCTTTTCTAGTAAATAAAATTGATGAAAAAATATTTGTAGTTACTAAACTTAATATAAGTGTACATAAAATATTTAAAATATTATTTTTTTGTTGAGTTTAATGATTAAAGTATTATTTTTCGTCCATTTTATTTAACGGAAATTAGATTGAAAATAAATTAAACGTTTAGAATTTAAATTGATAAGAATAAAAATCCAAGGTTTATTTTATTACAAAGGTTAAATCTTAAAATTATTTATGAAAATACAATAAAAATATATAATTATTTTAAATTTTGTTAATCAATATTCTTACTATACTAAAGTGAGTCTTCTTTTGTAAGCGAGAGATAAGTTTGAGAATAATTGTACCTTGTTGAGAGAGGGAGTAAACTAAAGAGAAAAATGAGAGAAAGCATGGAAAGGGATGGCAATTTGTTCATGGCCATTTTGCTCTCTCACTTTACTTTTTAGTATGAAAATGATGGTGTGCTGATGTACATGAGTAGCTGTGTATAGCATCTATTTATAGGTGCTTAGATTGCCACAGTTGCGGAGTCACATTGGGCTTAGGGAGGTCATGTGCCCTCTCAATTTTTGAAATTTTTTTTCATATATGTATATAAATAAAATTTTAAACAAAAATAATATTTAGAATAAAATATCAATAGCATTTTTAAATTTATGAAAATAATAGTGATTGTTTTATTGAAAATGAAGTGACTACAACAAATTATATTTTTATGTATGAAAATTTTATGAAAAAATCTCAATATAAAGGTAATATCCATTATTATTGATATACAAATATAATTAATCTCATTATATATATGTAAAAATTTCTAAGGGTGTTAGTTATATTTGTGTGTGGGGTTCACCCTTCATATGTTGCTTTACTATTAATTAGTGATATCATATGTCAATAATGACGTGATATCACTATTATGTGAAATTTTTACTCAAATTTTGTAAAAATTTAATTTATCTTACCATTATATAATTTATTTTAAGATTTAAATATATGACTGTTTTTACATTGTCCATAATACACTAGTTACACGTAATATTTTCTTTTTGATTTTACTCGAAATTAATTATAAAATTTTATGTGAAATACTTTTGTAATAATTTATTTAAGTTTTTGTACTTAATATTATTTCAAAAATTATTATTATTATCTTCTTATTGTTGGTTATGGAAAAAAAATTAAAATTGTAATCAAGAAGTGCCCCTTTTGATTTGGTTTCCTAACTCTGCCACTGGATTGCCATATTTGGTAATATTTATCTGTTATCTACTACTACTACCAAAAAAAAAAAAAAAAAAAGGTAGTGTGTTTTGTTTGAATTTTTGGGATTCAGTTTTTTAACAATTGAATTTTTTTGTTTTCGTGTTTTTTTTATTTTACTGAATATTTTTAAAATTTAAACATTTTTTTGCTTTTTTAGATGCACATTACTTAAATATATCTAAAAAATAAAAAAAAAATGTGAAAAAATATTTTAAAAAATTAATAAACACATAAAAATACAAAAAATGTACTGAATTCTTGTATTTTTTATATTTAGTGAATTTTTAAAAGGTTTTTTCACAATTTTTTTTAAAATATTAAAAAAATTTAGTAAAAACAAAAAATAAAATTTTCTGAAAAAGTGTTTTTAGAAAACTCTAACCAAGTAAAGTATGGCATTTTGATTTTATTATAAAAATAAATAAAATTATTTAATATTACAATGGAGAAAGTTGTTTCATTTAATACATTTTTAATAATGCTAACTTATTCAAACGAACAAAGACATAGAACAGTAAGGGGTTGTTTGGGGTGTCCTAAATAAGTGTACTTTTTGTCTTTTTAAACTAAAAAGTTGAGGTTGAAAATATGAATATTTGGGTTAACTTTTTGACTTTTTATGGAAAAATGTGTATTAAAAATTTGTATAAATTAATGTGTAGGGGAAAATTAGTATTGGGAGTTGTGCAGCCGTAATTGTTGACTTTTGGTGAATAGTGATAACTTTTTAACTTTTTGAGTAATTTTTTGACTTTTTGACTTTTTTGAGACTTTCTAAACTTGGCTTAAACACAGAATAAGACATAAATATTTTACAAAATGTAGGTCCTACGTGTGGGTCCCCACATCAATATTTTACGAACTGTAGGTCCTACATGTGGGTCCCCACATCATGTAGGCCCGATTAATAAGTCTTATTGCACAGAAGTCGAACACAGAATAGGACACAGCTGTCTCATAAGATGTGGGACCCACATAATGTGGGACCCACCCTTTATAATACATTCATATCTCATTTTATTTTTGATCTTTTGTGTAGGAATGGCAACGGGGCGGGGCGGGGCCGGGGATCACCCTCCCCGTCCCCGATCCCCGATGGTGGAAACTCCCCCCGTCCCCGGTCCCGATCCCGACGGGGAGCTCATCACTGCCCTCGCCCCCACCCCTTAACGGGGATCGGGTTTCCCCGACCTCGAAAAGACCCCGACCAAAAAAAAAAAAAAAAAAAATCAGTTCCAAATTTCTTCAACAACAACAACAATCAGATCTAACATCAACAACAATCTGATGAGCTTAAAAAAAAAAATCAAATCTAACATCAACAACAACAACAATCTGATGAGCTAAAAAAAAAAAAATCAGATCTAACATATATATAACAAATCTAATATATATATAACAAATCGATCGAGAGAGAGAGAGAAAAAGTGCTCAAACAGTGGTGATGGTGTCATTGCCGAACTGCCGCAAACAGTGGTGGAATTGTGGTGGCTCAATCGGCGGATGAGAGAGAGGAGGGCGATCGGCGGAGGAGGGAGAGGAGGGCGATCGGCAGACGAGGGAGAGGAGGGAGATCGGTGGAGGAGGGAGAGGGGGACGAATCATCATCGGTGACTGCAAAAGAGAGAGTTGACAGAGAGAAGAACGAGAGAGAGAGAGAGTTGAGATGAGAGTGAGACAGAGAGAGAGAGAGATAAATCTGAGTTAGATGAGAGCAACACAGTAAGGGGAAAATATATGAGTGTGATATACATCTGAGTGTGATATATAAATCTAATGGTTTGGTTTATTATAAATATATACGGTTTGGTTTATTATTATTATTATTATTATTATTATATAAGGGGTATAAAAGTAATTTCACTTTGGGGAAATTCGGGGATGGGGCCGGGGCCGGGGATCGGGCCGGGCCGGGGCTTAAACACTGATCACCGTCCCCGGCCCGAAACAGATCGGGGATTGATTTTCAAATACCGTCTTCTCCCCGTCGGGGGTATTTTTCAGGGAAAAACCGCTCAAATTGGGGTCGGGATCGAGGATCCCCGTCGGGTCGGTTTCAAATTGCCATCCCTACTTTTGTGTGCATAATATTATTGGGCCTCATCATTTGTGATTGGACTCTGTGTCCAATCTACTATTAAGTCCATTGTTCGATTGAAAATTTGTAAGTCAGATTAGGAATCTCATTGAACTATTGTGACATAAGGAGGTGTTTATTTAAAAGGATGGAGAGGGGGGATTGGACTTCATGTCCAATCTACCATAGAGTTCATTGTTTGGCTGAGAATTTGTAGGTCGGATTAGGAGTCCCACCAGATTATGAATCTCATATATGTTGGACTATTGTGTCCTAGGTAGGGATGTTGGATAGAAATGGTAGAATTGGAAGCCCATAAGATTAAATTGTAAAATGACACATTTACCCTCCAAATATTAGATTTCATTATATATTGTATTTAGTAAAATAAAGTAAAATACTCCCTCTGTCTCAAAATAATAGTCCATTTTGGGGAGTTTAACTTTTTTTAGTAGTACAATTATTGCACTATAAAAAAATTAATTTTTCAAAATTAGCCTTTGATAGTACATTTTTTAGAGAATATCAATTGTCATGATTGTACTTTCTATGTTGTTAATGAATTTAAAAGAAGGGCAAAGTAGGAAATTAATATTATTTTCGTCCTTGATTTTTGAAAAGGGACTGTTATTTTGGGACAATGAAAAATGGAATAAGAGACTAATATTTTGAGACGGATGGAGTATAAAAATCTCAATTAAAAAATAATTTATAATTTTGAATAGACAAATTTTTAGGCTTTATAAAATAAGACAAAATTAGTATATTAACAAATGTATTTTCTACTATCATATAGTAAATTAAAATTACGCAACTTATAAAACGAAAAGTATTTATATTTTATCATAAATATAAATTTTTTAATTTATTCTTTAATTTTTACCAATTAAATTATGACATGCACTTTTTATTAAGAATTTAGAACACACAATTAATGACACTAGAATAAAAATCTTCTCTTATGTATAATTTTTTGATAAAAATGAATAAAATTTAATTGATTATAAATTATTTTTACTGCATATTTTAAATAAATTTTATATTATTATTTTAATTTAGAAACTAATTTTTTATTATTTATTTATACCATGCATAACACGGATAATATGCTAGTACTTTCTAACCAAATAGTTAGGGACTATATATTCAAGGATTAAATAGTCTAATGGATTACCATACCCTCTTATCCAATCTGTCCAAACAAATATGGTTTAATCTTCTTTGTACTTACACTTACTATAAAAATAAATAATAAATAAATAAATAACTTTTTTTTTTTAATAGAAGCATTGATTGCTTTGATAACCAGAGAATTTTGCAACCTATTCCTATATTTTGCTCTATTAATAAATACAATTTAACTCATTAAAATAATATTTATATCTAAAAAATGCTATTCATACATAAAATTTAGGCAAAAAATAACACAAAAATTATGTGACAATATAATTTTAGTAAATAAATATTATATTTGTGAGCATTTTGTTTTAAAGCTAATAATTTATATATACCCCAAAATTTTGATTGGATATCCCAGTACTTTGTACATCACATTATGAAATTTAAAATTTATTTTAGGAAAAATTATACAAATAATCTCTGTACTTTACACGTTGTGTCAATTTAGTCCATGTAGTTTCAATTTGCTCAATTTTGCCTCTTAATTTAACGAATTGTGTCATTTTAGTCCAATAAATAACGGTTGTTAAGTTAATTTAACGAAAAGTCAAACAATGTGTCAATTTGGTTCCTATATTTTTTACAATGTGTCAATTTAGTTCCGGTCAAAATTGACAAAATTGAAACTATAGCTACTAAATTGACACATCGTGTAAAGTACAGGAACCAAATTGACTCATTATTTGACATTCCGTTAAATTAATTTACAACCATTATTTATTGGACTAAAATGACACAATCTGTTAAATTAAAAGACAAAATCGAACAAATTAAAACTATAAGGGCCAAATTAACACATCATGTAAAGTACAGGGACTATTTGCATAATTTACCATTTATTCTACTATTCTAAACATCCATGTAATGATCATTCTATCCTCAGAGTAAATACATTCTTAAGATACTCACACAACAAACAGCCCATAATCCATCCTTGGACAAAAACAAAATTACAAGAAACTCTCACATCAAACCCACCACCATTCAAACTTTCATAGCAGAGGTTCCAATAGCACAACGGCAGCAGCACTGTTGCACACCACCATTGCACCGTCGGCCACCACCATTATTATAAAAGAAAAGTGTACAGAGATACAAAGTCGAATATATGTATTTTGTTCGAACATGAAATAATGAACAACGTTGAATACTTTGTAAACAGAATGTCGAAAAAGTGTAATTTGTTTAAAACAAGTTTTCAAATAAATATAATTTGTTCGGTATGAGATTTTCAAATAAAGTTTATAAAATCGACGCCTAGAAACAAAGAAGTTTACGAAAAATCATAAATTCTCTATCAGAAGCAGTTTAAAAATGTCTTCTTCATTATTGATTATGGACACTTCAATATAAAATAAAATGCGAGAATGATGGATTCAAAGGCAGTAGAGTAAGAGAATAGACAAGAGAAGATTGGTACTCGTTATGAGATGAGTATTCAAATATACTATGATTTGCACTTTTTATAGCATAAGTATATTTTGATCATTCTGAATAGGGACATAATAGTAATAAAATAACTTTATTAAATTAGTGTGCCCAATCAAAATTTTGAAGTACATTTACAGCCACCCCGTCATATCACTATATATAAATTTTGTAAGAATTTTTTTTTTTTTTTTTGGTCATATATATTACTATAATTTATAAAAACTATTAAATGGAGTATTAATAACGAATATAAATGGAATAATACTATATACACAAATTAATATATTAATTACTGTACCAATTGATGATGTGTCACAATTTAAAAGGTTTTTAATATTTATAATTTGTATAATAAGTGAAATCAATATTAATGTCATAATTAGTGTTAATATACTAGTTAATATACTAATTAATACATATAACACCACCGTATAAAAAAACAACCCATGAGATGCATACGGCGTACCATTGATAATTGCCATGATAATGAGGGTAGAGAAGGGGGTAGGGGAAAAAAAAAAAAAAATTGGTCAATCAATAGATAGGGACGGAGCCAGAAAATATATTCACAGTCAAAGTACGTATAAAAAAAATAATTTTCACACACAAAATTATCAAGATTATAGAATTTGAAAAAGTGTTAAATGTGCACAAATTTATCTTGTGTGGAGAGGCTATTTCGTTATTTGAATTTATGACATTTAAAAGCAAATCAACACAATGGTAGGGTAAATTATATTTTACCCCCTTCAACTATTCTCTCATATCACTTTGCCCTATTCAATTAAAATTGTAACAACTAACCTCCCTCATCTACTAATTTGTTTCAATTTGGACCTTTATGACTAAAATACCCTTCACAATTGGATAAATTACACTTTATTCCCTTTAACTATCACCTCATATCACTTTACCCCCTTGAACTATCACCTAATACCACTTCCAATTTAGAATTTTTTTTTCCACTAAATTAATTTTAAGTTTGTTAGAAGAAAGAAAAAATTAAAAATTTTGAAAACCAAACAGCGAAAATATTTATGAAATTTTTTTTTAAAATGTTTACTAAAGACAAAATATAAAAATATACTTTTTTTTTTTTTTTTGTCTTTAGTGATTTTTTATCCTCAAATAATTAAATTTTTGGTGCATCTAAAACTAAAAATTAAAATTTTTTGACTAAAATATGAAAGAAATTACTAAAAATAAAAAATACTATGAATTATTTATAAAAAAAAAACTTAAAAATTGTATTTTAAATTAAAAAGCAAACATTTTTTTAGTTGAGGGGGTAAAGTGTATTTTACTCCTATAATTAAAAGAGTCTTTTCATCATTAAGGTTAAAATTGAAAAGAATTAATAGATGAGGGGGGTTAAATGTTACAATTTTTAGTCCAAGGGAGTAAAATGATATGGGACAATAGTTTAGGGGTGTAAAATCTAATTTGCCCTTAATGGTATTACATAATATGTAAAATAATTGGAAATCATTCCCTATGCATTGCAAGACCGCTTTTAGTAATAGAGGAATAACATAAGAATTTTTCAAAATGTTAGAATGGTCATCCCATATATATTACAAAAATACTATTGAAATAGAGGTCAATAAAAGAAATTTTTCAAAACATAGAGGGGGCCATGGCCACTCTAGGCCATGGCATAGCTCAGCAGGCATAGCTTTGTCTCTGCGGATAGGAGAGTATTTATAAATATGAGACATTATCAAATAAACCTAACCCAACTATTCACCAAGCCCAAGCCAAGCCCAACAACTAGCTATATACAACCCTAACAAATTCATTTTAGGTTAATTTTATGGCTTTGTTTTTATTGTGTAAGGATATGGGTTTTTATGATCTATATTTACTTTTCATTTTCTGGGGAAATTCCTTACCATTGGACTTACTTTAGGTTTTGGTTTTTTGTGTAAGAAGGCTGACTAATTTTGTGATTTGAAACCTATTTATAACTTAAAATGTATCTCAAACAAGAAGTCATAAGTTAGGCTCTTTGAAAAATAAGATTTCTGAAAGCCAAACTTGAACGAATGTAATTTAGGGCAAATGCACAAATGCTTTTGAAGGAAGCAATCGTAATACGATGATTTACTGAGTGTTCAATCAATTAAAAAAAATATTCAGCCACCTAATATTTTGGTTTCTAATAACAGGGCATATGAATAACCCAGCTAAAATGCTCAAGAGATCTTTCAATTTGATGGGAGGAAAGTTACCCCAAAAAGGATTAAATTACATAAGCTAAAGCTTAGTACAAGGTCCTTGAGCACCTTTTGTTGACCTATAAATAATTATCATATGACTGATGTTAATTTTCTATATCCCTATCCTAATCATGTCAGGAGTGTAAAGGTCAAATTAAAAGTGTATGCCATGCTTTGGCTTTTTTAAAGTTGCACATGTTAGGCTTCAATCTAACAAGTTGACTGTTTAGCAACCTCTGAGAAATTCATAGCAACTAAGATTATGATTAAAAAGATTACAACATTAGTCAATCATGCTGATACAAAAGGGCATGTTTTGAAAGATAAGATCCCATCACTATGATGTTTCGCAAAATGATTATGATTATTATGAAAGGAGCTCTGGTTAGTGGTTACGTTGCGCCGTAATATAGAATAGAAGCAAGCAAGAACCACATGTCCTAGTTCATATCATTGTAAAGATCAAAGATGATTTGTAATCTTATTAATCCTTGGATTGAATAAATATGCTCGAAACTCAAGTTTGTTTTCTGTCTATTTAATCTTCTTGCATATAGGAGCATTGAAAAAGCCTAAAGGGTGAATTGGAGGGTTATTCGTGGGAGTTTTCTGATGAAGTAAATTTGCATTGGAAGCTCTTGAAATAGCAACTACAGAATGGGTTGATTGCATGAGATGGTGATTTGAGTAGGTTTGCCTGACTTCATTTTTTGTCTTGTTGATTGTGGTGTTTTTGAAATTTTGAGAATTTAGTAAATGTCATTTGGTCATTAATCATTAAAAACATAGGGTGATTATTCAGTACTCCCGAAGTATGGACACGTGGTGCTCCATAAGGTTTTGATTGGTGGAGAGACTTAAGGGCCAACAATTTATGTTGGAGATAGGAGAACAACATGTGACTAAGTAATTGGTGATTGGTTAGAAACACCACGTGTCTATACTCCAGAAATATTGAATAATTTCCCAAAAAAATATTACTTCTTTTTGCCAATAAAAAAAAAAATAAAAAAATTATTCATTTCATAGTATGATTAAAAAGAAACAGATATTGCTTAGGTGCAGTTACTTTGATTCGCTGCTTAAATAACGAAACCTTCTCTTCCTTCGATTCAATTTCTGCTTTATAAACACAAGAATAGTATGATTAAACAGATATTGCTTCATTATATTTATGGTTACCAAGATTCACCATTATATCCAATTACCTTTTTTGATTTCTAAATTCCATTTGTGAAGTTTACTTTTGATCAATGCAAGTGAACATGTCCCAGTTGCTTGTAAATCCAAATGTATAGCTTCACACAGTGCAATGGGCACCAAAGAAATTTTGCACATAAACAAATAGTATTACTATACAAAAACCAAAACAAGGTTCCACATGTAGCATATATAAAATCTGTAAGTGTCACATTTTCCATTTTCCTATTTGCCTATAGAGGAAGATTACACCTCAGTTGTCTCCTAGACACACTTATGTCTGGTATTACTCTTTAGCTTGAACTCAGTGTAGAAAGTCCTTCGCTGGATCATCATGGCAAAACTTCGTCACTGCCGTACTTCTCCATTACACTCCTTTTGGGACTTCAATTTCTCCTTATTAATCTTATAATTTTCATATAGCAATTGGGCTTGGGATGGAGCTGATTGGATGTGAATATTGTGCCCCTTCTCAAATACCACCCAAGCATGGATGTTAAGCTGCTTTAACCCCAAAGCTTCACCAGTTGCTCTATCATAATTATCACCCTATACTACAAAGAAACAATTAAATTAGTACTATAAAATTAAATCAAATGACTCATTGAAGCAAAAGAAGCTAATAGAAGGTCTAAACTATAAAAACACTCACCGAATAGAACTTCTCATTTGAATCCTTATCAGGAAGAGGATCCTCATGCCTGGACCGGGTTTTGGGATCATAGTGGGCGGAATTGACATCAAGATTAAGAAGGTATCTTGCAATATCCTCTCGAATATGCAAGTTTTTGACGAAAAAGGAAAAAAGAAAGAAAGATGTATAATACAAATTTTCTACAAGACAAATGTTAAAACAAATTAATAGGAAGGAGAAAAGAAGACAACAAAAACTCACCTAACGGTTCCAGTACTTCCTCCACCTGTAGTACAGATACACTTCTCGTGTGATGACCGAGTACGTAACCCATCTCGTTCTTCTTTGATTTGTGTTGGGATTACTCTTGTTAGAGTGTCGGGTTTAACTTGAGGCCTTGTCAACCGTTTGGGTTTGTCATTTTTAAAAACTTTTCTCAAAATTCTCGTTCTTATTTTATTTCGGGAGGCATGAGGTTGGATCCAGGAGGTCTCAGTCCAGCTAGTGAAATTTCTGGTTGGAAGGCAGAACCACACGTGCAGGGGCTTGGGCTGCACGTGCGGAAGAGGGACCGCACATGCGGGAAGTGAAGCCGTACGTGCGGAAAGCAGGGTTTACCAAGGTGCAACACTGAAATAATTGCACGCGAAATTGCAAGTGCAGGGAAGAAGGGCCGTACGTGATAGGGTCGATGTCGCACGTGCGATAAAGGCATGCCACACATGCGATGAAGGCGTGCCGCACGTGCGAGGAAAAGCGTGCACTTGCGGGAAAACGCTGAGTCTGAAAATCTGCCTTTTTCTTTCTTCTTGGGTTGAGTGTATCTCACTTTTTACACATCTCTCTCTCTCTCTCTAAAAATATCTTTTCCTCTCCATTCTCTCTAAAAACCTCCGCCAAACACCATAAACTCTTGATTTCTTCCAATCCATTGGAGTTTTGACTTAATATCCTTCATTAATTTTGAAGAGTTAACCGAGGGCTTCGTTTTCTACGATGGAGATTGGATTTCAACACCGTCAAATTTGGGGGTTTCTCCTCTTTTCTTCTCCAAAACTCAAGGTAGGGATTCTTAGAGTTATATATATATTTTTTGCAAAGTTATGTTGATTATGGAACTCTTTCTTGTGGTGTTGGAATTTGATTTTGGTTTTCAAGAGTGTTGTTGAGTTTAATAGTGGTGTCACACTTGGTTTTCAAAAAGGTTCTTGAGAGTTTGAATTACATTATAAGAATGAAGGTTGTGTTGGAGAGATTCTTTCAAAATGGGAAATTTTTTTTTTTTTTTTTTTTTTTGGTGAAAACCTAGAAATTTGGGGATTTTTTGAGAGCTATTGAAAATTTATGAGTTTTTACTCGTTAAAGTGTTAAAATGAATGAATGGTTGAAAATTTCATATTGTTGTATATAAAATGAGAAATTCCATGGAATAGGAGAAGTGGTTGGTTTTTAAGTTAATTGTTCAAAATGTGGATATAATCATGAAATGACTAAATGGTTGAGAATGCATGCAATGTGGAAGTATTGCTACTTTTCAATAGATATAAATGAATATATGCTTATCATGTGAAATTGTATTGGAAAGAGAAATGGGAATCGTGATCACAATGGAAAAATTGTGTGGAAGAAGTGTGGAAGAATATTATATCGCATTGATATATGTTGCATTGGTATTTCAATTCATTTGGTTGTTACAAATTTTGAATTGGGATTTGAAAACTTTTGCATTGAGAAATGAAATATTTGTGAAACAAGATCTCATTGATTTGTTTTTGGGGTAAATACGTTGGTAAGTCTGGACAGAGAGTGTAGATGAAATTGATTATGTTGGCCTGAGTGTCCAGGGTGAAAGATCGAAAACACGCGCGGATGAGGTACCATGTGCCTTCCGGTTAGCTACCGGTAAAGTGGGGATTTGATAGTGCTAGTTATGCCTACTTGCAGACACCAACCTAAGGATTATCTTAGCCGTATTTACCACCCCTTGACCTTGATTTAAAATTGTTGAATTGTTGAATTTTCAAGATTTTCATTGTGCATGATGGTTTTCAAAAAGATGAGGATATAACTTTCCTTTAAAAATATAGCATAGCATACACATTTCATCTCATTAGAATTGTATAAACTGTATATACTTTGTTAAGAATTTCCTACAGGGCTTCATGCTCACCCTATGGGATTTTGTACAGGAAAATATGTGGTGATTCTGCCAAACTAAGGGTGTGGATGTGTATGTTGACAGCACAAGGCTCTTGTTTTGTTGTGATTATATTTTTGCAAGCCAAGGGCTATATTTGTATGGGTTCGAGCAACCATTTTGTATAACCGGGCTTAAGCCTTGGACTTTGTAGCTCTTGAGAGCATTTATTTACTTTTGACTTGATGTTTTACATGTTATAGATTCATGTACTAAAGTCGTTAAATGTATATTTGCATGTGGAACTATTTTGTAAATCTCTTACTTCGGTTTACCATAAGGAGCGGTAGTTGGTGTACTTTTATTATGTATTTTTTTTGTTTTTTAGCGTTACAACTTCGTATTAGAGCTACCGGGTTTGAATACTTGGGGCTCGTGGGAAGTGGTTGTTTTGCCACAATGGGTTCATTTCACTTGATTATGAGATGTTCCATATCTTAGTGATCATGTGATAACATGCTTATATGACTAGATGGGTATGGGATTGAACTTTTGGGATGTGATTTGCGCCTATTAAATTCCTTGAGGGCTTAATTAGAAAGGTACTTGATCAATACTCGTTCTACTAAGAATTCATGGTATTTCGTGGGACGAATTTGATCGTAAAGGAATAATCCGTATGTGTTTATATGACTAAGTTGCTTATGTGGTAAGGAAATATATAGAATTGTTGTGGTCGAACGTGTGAGATAAGTTGCGAGTACATTTGAGTTTATGTGCTAAATTGTTTACTTTATTCCTTAATTAGGATGTCAGGAAGGGGTCAAGTCCGTAGTGGTAGAGGCGAGAGGGGTGGTAGGCCTCGCTGAGATGTACATGAAGTACCGGTCCACGAGGTTCTGGTGCAAGAGGAAAAGTTCGGCCCAGCAAGCGGACCAAATTAATGTGGCCAAGCAAGTAGGACAAGCGGGGATTCTGAAGCAAGCGGGTTAAGCCGCAATGGGGGCACTAGCCCAAGAAATGGCGGGGGCTTTGAGGGAATCGATGAATTTGTTGAGAGCAGAGAACCAAGCCCGAGAGAACGCAGTAGAGACAAGGGCGAGTTTTCTCACTGGAGAGTTCTTGCGGGCCAAACCGGATGAGTTCCATGGTGGCCCGAGCCCAAGAAAGCGGATAAGTGGCTCGAGCAAACAGTGAAAACATTTGAGATGCTTCACATTGAAGATAGTGAGCTAAGAGTGACTCTGGGGAGTTACTACCTCAAGGGGGATGCGGGCCAATGGTGGAAGTACGCCAAGGGTAGAGTGGAGCCGACATAGGAAGCCTTTTTGGTTGCTTTCCAAGACAAGTATCTACCTCCCACTGCTAGGGAGAGATTGAGGCAAAAGTTTCAAGACCTCAAGCAACTTAACCTATCCATGGTCGAGTTTGAGGCGGCCTTCACTAGTTTGTTTTGGTTTGCACCGGAGTTGGTAGCAACGGAAGAGCACCGTTGCATAGAAGTTGAGAAGAGGTCAAGAACTAAAATTTTGTTCAAGGTTCCTGGAAATATGATTCGAAACTATGACCGTCTTGTGGAGGCGGCGGCATATGTAGAGATTATTGTGTAAGCCGAAGAGGAGAAACTTCAGGGTTCGAGGTCTAGGGGCCAGGAGTCATAGGGGGATTATAGACCTAGCAAGAAGAATAGGGGTACCTTCTCATCCCAATCCCAATCACAACAATCTAGATCTACTTTTCCCTTGCCTGGTGCGGGCCTGGGGAAGAATGCACCGGGTAATTTCTCGTGTTTCAAGTGTGGCCAACTGGGTCACAACGCCAATTCTTGCGCGCAGAAGGGAGAAGGAAAACAGATGATACCACCACCACCACCTAACCGATCTCAAAGTCAGTCCCAGAACAGAGGGCAAGGACTTACTTGTTTTCAGTGTGGTCAGTCGGGGAATATGAGGAGAGCTTGCTTGTAATTGAGAGGCACATCTGACGCCTCAGGGTTGAGGCAGACTCAGAGCCACTAGTAGGCACATTCAGTTCAGACTTCACAAGCTAATCAGGGAGCCACTTCGGCTCAATCAATGCAACAGGCCTATGCTCTGAGAGATGAGCAAGTTGATCAGAGGCCACAGGGGGGCGTGTATGCTGTTACCGCACCAGAGTAGTTACTAGGATCCTCAGTTGTGAGAGGTATTTTTGTTGTGTGTAATTTCTTGGCTAACGTATTGATAGATACAGGTTCGTCACATTCATTTAGATCTACAGCATTTGCTTCTACATTGGGGTTAGAGGTGGCACGGTTAGCATCTTTGCTCAGTGTAGAGTCACCAGTTGAGGGTACGGTTGACTTGGACCGAGGATGTTGCAGTTGTGAGATAGAAGTTACCGGTCACCGACTTTCGTTTGTTTTCGTATTGCTAGACATGTTGGGTTTTAATGTCATTTTAGGCATGGACTGGTTATCTTCGTATCGTGCTGTGATTGATTGTTATTGTCAGAGAGTTACAGTATGCACCTCGAGTGCTGATTGTTTTTATTTTCTGGGGAACCGAGTTAATAGGGTCTTGTCACCAGTTTTTGACCCTCGTGGTAAGAGCGAGCTTAGTGGTCTTCTTATGACTCTCTTGGATAGTGAGAGTGATGGGGCTCGTGTTGATTTGCCAAGGGTGGTTTGTGAATATCCAAATGTCTTTCTCAAGGATCTTACTAGTTTGCCACCCCGCCGGGAGATTGAATTCTCCATTGACTTAGTGCTTGGCACGGCACCGATTTCCATGGCATCGTATAGATTTACACCCGCCAAATTGCATGAGTTGAAGATTCAACTCCAAGAACTTTTAGACAAGGGCTTCATTCACCCTAATACATCATCTTGGGGAGCACCGACCCTCTTTACGAACAAGAATGATGGGTCGTTGTAGTTATGTATTGATAACTGCAAGTTGAATCGAGTTACCGTTAAGAACAAATATCCTCTACCCATAATAGATGATTTATTTGACCAACTTAGAGGGTCTCGTTACTTCTCGAAGATATAGTTGAGGTCAGGGTACCATCAATTGAGAGTCCGGGAGGAGGATATCCAAAAAAGAGCCTTTCGCACACATTATGGCCACTATGAATTCCTTGTGATGCCTTTTGGTTTGACCAATGCCCCTGCTTCCTTTATGGATTTGATGAACCAAGTTTTTCGAGAATTCTTAGACTGCTTTGTGGTCATCTTTGTGGACGACATCTTGATTAATTCAGCCTCTGAGGGAGAACACGAGAACCACTTGCGGTTAGTGCTTAATTTGCTGAGGGAGCACCAATTGTATGCCAAATTTGAGAAATGCGAGTTTTGGTTGACCAAGGTGAAGTTTTTGAAGCATGTAGTGTCAAGAGAAGGGGTAACTGTAGATTCTTTTAAGATAGATGCTGTGCAGGATTGGGAACAACCTAAACATGTTTTTGAGATTCGGAGTTTCTTGGGATTGGCCGGTGTGGAGAAGTGGTTTGGAAATACTCTTCTGATCTTGGGGGATGCTCGTGATCCGCTGATAGTCACCTGAAAAGGAATAAACACTCCGGTCGAGGGTGCCGGAATTAGCACTCCGACGGACAAGTCAGTCTCCACACTCAAGAATGCTTGCATTCTAACTTAAGTACAACAATTCTCACATACCTCTCTCTGACTGATGTTCTTCTATTTATACCTTTTGTTCCATGGGCCTCGGGATTAGGTCCATTTCCAACTCCATATTCGGCACATTTTGTAGTAGACCGCTCTTTACTCGGCCCCTTGCTTAATCGGCTATTTGGCCGAGTAAAGTTGGATTTGAGCTTGCGAGCCGATACCGAGTGCCACGAATTTCGACTCTCCCAGGTCCGACTATCCGGAATCTCTGCGACTCCCAATACTCGGCCCCCACAATTGCCCCACAAGCACTCCACTAATCGACAATTGGTTGGAGTGTTTGGCTTCGAACTCGAAAAGTCAGAGCCAAAATTCGGCGGCTGACCGTATTCCAACGCAAATGTCTGAACACACGCTTCTCGATTATCATTTCAACTTCCTACCTCTTTGTACACTTCTATTTATTGTGATTTAAAATTTCGATGTCTTTTTAAATGCATACACGCTTTTAGACGCTCGTCGCTGGACTGCCTTTCGAATTACCTCTGCAACTTCCTTCTCTTCTCTATCTGCTTCGCCTCTTGTAAGTTCTCTCATTCTCTGCTTTGAATCTCTTTCCTTGCTTTCTTTCTTTTTTTAGCTTAGCATATTCCTATTGGCTGAGGGAAATGGCGAAACATTTAAAAGATCTCCTCTCATCGGATCGAATTTCTGGCTTCCAACGCCATTTCTCCATACCTGATGACGTTCATCTGTCACTTGTGACAGATGGCACCCTCGATATGGAGAGGGTTGATGAAAGCATGATCGTCTTCCCTCTTTTATTAATCGCAGAGAGTGGAGTCCGTTTCCCCCTTCACCCACTCCTTAGGGCCGTGCTCTGCCATTGGGGCTTAATCTCTTCCCAACCCAATGTCAACTTCTTTAGGATCGTGATGGGGATTATCGCACTAAACCATCGCCGTGGGCTTAGCCTTGGCATTCCCGCTATTCAGCATTGCTATGCCTTGGCCAAGTCTTCTGGTCGGCACGGGCGTTATTTTCTTAGGGCGAAAGACACCGACCATCAACTAGTGACCATGCTTTCCAGCTCTGGGAAGCGAGTCGACGATGTTATGGTCGTCGTCCAAGGAAACTGGGAATTCGGCGAAGGCGAGGACTGCCTTGATCGTATTCCTAGGCAAAGGGGCGAACCAAGTGGCCGAGTATCTTCTTTTATTTATTTAATTTTTGTTATAATCTATGAAGCTTCATTTTCGGGACCTCATGGTTTTGCTTTTGTAGAAAACGCTTTGAAGAAAGTCTTGACCTCAACCGACGACGCCGTCCTTTTGGAAATCCAAGCTGCGCTCAAGTATTTCGGCCAGCCGAGTCTTCAGAAACAGGGGAGGACGGCCCACGTTCTGCTCCGCTATGAGCCAACTTATACAACCTTTTCAACGGCAGAAAACATCCCAATTCCGAAGGGTGAGGAGTTTCTTACCGCCCTTATCTTGACTGATTTCAAAAATTTAAGGCAAGTTGGTGTTAGGGGGATCAGATTCGGAGAGACCGGAAGTAGCTGAGGTCGCCGAGTCAGACCAATCCGAAGCCGAGGTCGACGAGGCTTTGAAGTTAGCATTCGAAGAAGCCGACCTTAATTCAGTTGATCCTCCGTCCACTTCGGGTCGAGAGGACCTTCCACTTAACGATATTTTTCACGGTCTGGAGGATCTTCCCGGCACGTACACAGAAGATATGGCTGGGTTGAGCCTCACTAAACTTGCCAAGAAGGCGAACGCGGAAAGGATGGCCGCGCGGAGAAGGGCGGAGGCCATTCGGGCTACCGAATCCCAGCCCTCACCTATTGGCGAGTCCCAATCCTCCTTGCCTATTATTGAGGAGGGAACGGCAAAAAACGGGAGTGTCAAGGCGGAACCTTTTATGCAGGCAAGTGTAGAAGTTGAGCAAAGGGTGGAGAAGCGCACTGCCGAGGTCGAGGCCAGCTCAAAAGAAGACCGCGCCGACAAACGACCTCGTTTGCAAGGATCGGATGTGATTGCACCTTTTGTTATTCAACCAAAGATAAAGAATACGCCAATCTCCTCCGACGCTTCGGTAATCGAAGATCCAGTGGTCGCACTCGGCATGGCCACGTCCGTTTCACTGCCTGCTGACAAGGCGGCTTTTCGGGCGGAGCCGGATCTGGTTGCGATTGCGTTGGCCGCGTAATCGGCTCTTTTGGTATATATCTTGACTGTCTTTTCACTTTACACGAATATTGTTTTGGTCTAAACTTCCTGTTTTGCAGGCCGTCGGAAGGATAGCCGAGATGGGCAGTCGTCACCACGATGTCGTCGAGCATATTGGTCGTTTACAAGCAGAGATTGACGACCAAAGGAGTAGGGCCGAGTTCGAGGTGGAGAGAGCCCGCAATGCTGAAGAATTAAGATCAGTCACCGAGAAGAGGGCGGATGCGAGCGACGACATGCTTAAATTGGCCCAGGAGGCGATCTCTAAATTGGAGGCTGAGTTGGAAGAAATAAAGGCGGCGAAGGAAACAGCCGATCTGAAGGCTTCTAGCGCATTCGATGTTGGGAAAAAATCTGCCTTTGATGAATACGTAGACGAAGTCCCCAAATTTGAAAATCGGGGATTCAAACACGGCTGGCTCAAAGCCCTTGCTGCTGCCGATGTAACATTGGCTATGCCAATTCCATATGAGCAAGTGGATGTTGAGCCGCTGGAGTCTGACTCCGAGGGCTAATTTGGGCAGCTCTTGTCTTTGTTTTAGGATTTGCGCGTATGTTTTTAGCTTTTTATTTAGTAATTTTCAGCATTTTACAGCTTTATGTTTAGTAATTTTCATATGTAAAATGACTACAATGTGTGCCCAATTTACTTAATGAAAATTCATTTTGTTCTTTTCTGTATTTAACGAATGGTAATGTTTTGTTGCTGTTTTAGATCAAACGTTCTGTATATTCGCCGACTATATGATTAGGCCATTTAAAAAGCTAGTGCATGAAGTGGCTGTGGCACATATCAATCGACATGGGGTCAAAATGCTCAGCCGGTTAGATTAATAAATCTGCCCTTGTCCTAGCCAGTGCATGGACTTCAAGGCATTCGCCTATAATTGCCGATTAGATAATTAGGCCGTTTTAACAAGCCAAAAATTAGTGCATGAAGTGGCTGTGGCACATATCAATCGACATGGGGCCAAGATGCTCGGCCAGTTAGATTAATAAATCTGCCCTTGCCCCAGCCAGTGCATGGACTTCAAGGCATTCGCCTATGATTGCCGATTAGATAATTAGGCCGTTTTAACAAGCCAAAAATTAGTGCATGAAGTGGCTGTGGCACATATCAATCGGCATGGGGTCAAGATTCTCGGCCGGTTAGATTAATAAATCTGCTCTTGCCCCAGCCAGTGCATGGACTTCAAGGCATTCGCCTATAATTGCCGATTAGATAATTAGGCCCGTTTTAACAAGCCAAAAATTAGTGCATGAAGTGGCTGTGGCACATATCAATCGGCATGGGGCCAAGATGCTCGGCCGGTTAGATTAATAAATCTGCCCTTGCCCCAGCCAGTGCATGGACTTCAAGGCATTCGCCTATGATTGCCGATTAGATAATTAGGCCGTTTTAACAAGCCAAAATTAGTGCATGAAGTGGCTGTGGCACATATCAAACGGCATGGAGCCAAGATGCTCGGCCAATTAGATTAATAAATCTGCCCTTGCCCAGCCAGTGCATGGACTTCAAGGCATTCCCCTATAATTAGGTCGTTTTAACAAGCCAAAAATTAGTGCATGAAGTGGCTGTGGCACATATCAATCGGCATCCGTCGTTTGGAGAAATTGCCTCGGGGTCGCTGCATACCCTACGAATAATTGGGGTGAGTTCGCGCCAGTGGGCCCACTTATTTTTATTTAGACTCGATTTGGACTAGCTTGGGGCGAGGGCGAATGTCAAACAGACTATTCTTCAACAACAGAGGAGAGGGACGAACGCTGGCTGAACTAGATACTACGATGAATCGCAGTAGTGAGCCTGCGCGTACGGAGGAAGGACGTCCAAGGAAAACGAAAAACATCAACCTTCAAGCCGTCGAAGCAGATCGCCCCGAAGAGAGAAGCATCAACGCGGAAGCTCCCCGCGACAACGACCAAGGAATGAGTCAGACGCGACGCCACGACCATTGAGGTTTGCGGTGTTCGTGGGGAATAAACCGATGACTGAGGCAGATTCCATCGTTAATGATCCGGGTGTAGTGGTCAAGTTCGCTCGACAAATCTTTCCATCGGAAGTCCAACAATCGATGGTTGGACGACAAGATTTCGAAGTGTTTCAAGAAGGTATTCATGGGCGGTGAAAGGGCTATACACCGCCTACGAAGTCGGTATGCGTCTGCGCACCGCACGACGGAGATGGAGGAAAATGGACGAACCGGTCCGCAGTTCAGAGGCTCGTGCAAAGAAAGCTGAGGGTGAGCTTAGGGAGCTTATGAAGGTTGAAGTCGTCGATCCGCATACGGTGGGTCAATCTAACCCGATTGTGGACGAGAGGGTGACCCAATGGCTATTGAGTCATGCCATCACCGACCGAGATACGGCAAGCATGTTTGCCATAGAAAATGCCAAGGCCAAGGGTTACGAGCAGGGCTTCCACGCTGGCCGGAAGGTTGGGATCGACAAAACGAAAGAGACACTTGCTGAGGAGGTCTGCCGATGCGAGAATCGGGGCTTTAAGCATGGTTGGATCGCGGCTCTTCAGGCCACAGAGGCTCTCCGAGCGAAGGGTGTCAATTCCAACTTGTGTGTTCTGGATC
>CM069904.1:139335671-139375359 GCA_036172215.1 Camellia granthamiana | reverse complement strand
AGAATTTCGCTCCCGAAATTAGATAAATAAGTTTCAAAATTGTGATCTCTAATTCTCAACATGATTACAATATAACATTTATCAACATGATCTACTACCGATCACCCCATCTCTTCTCAAGAGAACAACTTTACAATATAGCTCAATATGCATTATCAACGTGCGTTCTTTTGAATTTTAACCAATTCCAATATACATACTTTACAATTCCATAACATATACAATGTTAAAAACATATTTTCATTTCTACAACACATTCAACATATACAATGTTAAATTAAACTCATTTCTTTGAAACTTATGCAACAATTTCAATACTTCCATAATCCAAAACATATACAATGTTCTTAGAGTTCATTATAAAACACAATTCTCAATATGAGCTCAAACATTCACAAATAGGTCCGGATATTTCTCTTGGACCCCCAATTCACGTTCCCAAGTGGCTTCCTCAATCCCGTGATGTTTCCACAATACTTTCACTAAGGGTATGGTTTTGCCTCGTAGCACTTGCTCCCGGGTATCCAAGATTTGAACCAGTCGCTCTTCGTAGGAGGCATCCTCATCTACCTCCAATTCAACCCAATCCAACACATGAGAAGGGTCAGGTTCGTACTTCCTAAGCATTGACACATGGAACACATTATGAACCCCCGAAAGTTGTGGCGGTAAAGCCAACGGATATGCCAGCTCCCCGATCCTCTCCAATACCTCGAAAGGCTCGATGAACCTCGGAGACAACCTCCCACTTTTGCCAAACCGCATCAAACCCCGCCTAGGTGAGATTTTAAGGAACACATGATCACCTACTTCAAAGGATAAGGGTCGCCTCCTCTTATCGGCGTAACTCTTCTGTCGGCTTTGGGCCGTAGCTAATCTCTTTCAAATGAGAGCAGCTTTCTTGGTAGTCTCCCTAGCAATCTCTGGTCCCAACAATGGTGCATTTCCTACCTCGGCCCAACAAACGGGTGACCTACAAGGTCGGCCATACAAGGCCTCAAACGGTGCCATCTCGATACTAGCCTGACAGCTATTGTTGTAAACAAACTCAATCAACGGTAAGTGCCTCTCCCAAGACCCCTTGAAATCTAGGACACAAGCTCTAAGCATATCCTCCAAAATTTGTATTGTACGTTCCGATTGCAAGCGGTGCTAAACGTCAACTTGGTTCCCAACGCCTCTTCAAGGCTTTGCCACAACCGGGCAGTGAAACGAGGGTCTCTATCTGATACAATGGTTACTAGAACCCCATGAAGCTGAACTATCTCCCTAACATATAATTCTACCAAGTGCTCAACTGAGTCACTAGTTCGCATAGGAACAAAGTGTGTGAACTTAGTCAGCCTATCAACAATCACCCAAATGGCATCATTGCCCCGCTGCGTTCTAGAAGCCCAACTACGAAGTCTATGGTCATGTGCTCCCGTTTCCACTCGGCTATAGTTAAGGGTTGTAGCAAACTCGCTGGTCTCTGGTGCTCGGCCTTGACTTGCTGACAAGTAAGGCACTTTGACACGAAGGATGCAACATCTCGTTTCATGGCCCTCCACCAAAACTGATGGCTAAGGTCTTGATACATTTTGGTGCCTCCCGGATGTACCGCAAGGCGTGAGTGATGGAAGTCCTGAAGCACTTCCTCTCTACAAGATTCCGGCACAAACAAACGATCTAGGGAACGTACACTCTGATCCGAGTGAATGTTCAAACCGGTCTCCTCCTTCCCATTGGAGATTCTCTCCCGAATTAACTCCACTTCGCAGTCTCCCTGTTGTGCCTCTACAACTCTACTAATCAAAACAGGTTGAGTACTCAAGGTAAACAATGTAGCACTTTCTTCGGACTCACAGGCGTCGACCACTATATTGGCCTTCCCCGGATGATAGTGTAACTCAAAATCATAGTCTTCTAAAAACTCTATCCACCTCTGTTGGCATAAATTCAAATCTTTTGGGGACAACAAATATTTCAAGCTCTTGTGGTTGGAGAAAACTTCGAACTTCTCACCATACAAGTAATGCCTCAAAATCTTTAAGGAAAACACTACTGTAGCTAATTCTAGGTCGTGGGTGGGGTAATTCTTCTCATGGGTTTTCAACTATCGGGAGCCATATGCTACAACCTTTCCCTCTTGCATCAAAACACAACCAAGCCCACCCCGAGATGCATCACAAAAGAGGGTATACCCCAAACCTCTCTCTGGAATGATTAACACCAGTGCCGTGGTCAATCTAATTTTGAGCTCCTAGAAAGACTTCTCACAAGACTCACTCCACACAAATTTAACCCCCTTTCTAGTCAATCTAGTCAAAGGCGCGGCTAATCTAGAGAAATCTCTTACAAATCGACGATAGTACCCCGCCAATCCCAAGAAACTTCGAATCTCAAAGACATTCTTAGGTTGCTCACAATCTTGCACAGAATCTATCTTTGAGGAATCTACTGTTACTCCCTCTCTCGACACCACATAGCCCAAAAACTTCACCTCGGTGAGCCAAAACTCACACTTCTCAAATTTCGTATACAACTGATGCCCCCTAAGCAAGTCAAGCACTATCCTCAAGTGAGCCTCGTGTTCCTCCTCGAAGGTCGAATAGATTAGGATGTCGTCCACGAAGACGACCACAAAACAATCCAGGTACTCTCTAAATACCTGGGTCATCAAATCCATAAAGGAAGCCGGCGCATTGGTCAACCCAAAAGGCATTACTAGGAACTCGTAGTGGCTATAACGCGTACAAAAGGCCGTTTTCTGGATGTCCTCCTCCCGAACTCTCAACTGATGGTACCCT
Source organism: Camellia granthamiana (assembly GCA_036172215.1). Lineage (NCBI taxonomy): Eukaryota > Viridiplantae > Streptophyta > Magnoliopsida > Ericales > Theaceae > Camellia > Camellia granthamiana. Next base: position 139,372,570 of record CM069904.1, on the reverse strand, counting down.
GATCTCAAGTCTATTTTGGAGAAGCAACAAGACCCCTTAAGTTCGTCAAACATGTCATCTATTCTGGGCAAAGGGTATTTGTTCTTAACAGTAACTCGGTTTAACCTGCGGTAATCGATACACAACCGCAATGACCTGTCCTTCTTCTTTGCAAAGAGAGTCAGCGTTCTCCAAGGTGACGTACTAGGGCGAATGAAGCCCTTGTCTAAAAGCTCTTGGAGTTGAATCTTCAAATCAAGCAATTCCGCAGGTGCAAATCTATACGGCGCCATGGAAATAGGTGCCGTTCCAGGCACTAAGTCGATAGTGAACTCAACCTCCCGGTGGGGTTACAAACTAGTAAGGTCCTCAGGGAACACTTTCGGGTATTCACACACTACCCTTGGCAACTCAACAAAAGTTCTGACACTCTCACTATCCAAGAGAGTAACTAGAAGACCGTAAAGCTCATTCCTACTACAAGGATCAAACACCGGTGGTAAAACCCGATCAACCCTATCCCCCAGAAAATAAAAACAATCGCCACCCGAAGTGCACACTGTGACTCTATGTCGAAAATAATCAATCACTGCCTGATACAAAGATAACCAATCCATGCCTAGAATAACATCGAAACTGGACATGTCTAGCAACACAAAAGCAAATGGTAGCCTACACTCGACAACCTCTATCTCACAACCACGACATCCCCGGTCTAGGTCAACTGTACCCCTAATTGGCGACTCAACTCTGAGTGGAGACGCTAACGGTACCACTTCTAACCCCAATACAGATGCGAATGCAGCAGATATGAATGAATGAGACGCACTCGTATCTATCAACACATTGGCCAGAGAATTACACACAATAAAAATACCTCTCACAACCGAAAGTCCTGGCAACTGCTCTGGCACTACAATAGCATACACGCGCCCCTGTGGCCTCTGGTCAACCCCTTCTCCTCCTTCGGAGTGTAGGCTTACTGTACTGACTGAGCCGAAGCGGCTCCCTAATGAACTCTCGAAGCTTGAGCTGAGTGAGCCTGCTGGTGGCTCTATGTCTGCCTAGACCCTGATGCGCCAGATGCGCCTCCCAACTGCGGGCATGCTCTCTTCATATGCCCCGACTGACCACACTGGAAGCAAGTAGGCCCCTAACTCCTACTCTGAGATTAACTCTGAGATTGGTTAGGCGGTAGTGGCAACATCTGCTGTCCTTCGCCCTTCTACGGACATGCAAAGGCCTTGTGACCCGGTTGGCCACATTTGAAGCAAGAAAATCCACTCGATACACTCTTCCCCAAGTCGCACTAAGCAAGGGGAAAGTGGATCTAGACTGCTACGGCTAGGATTGGGATGAAAAAGTGCTCCTGCTCTTCTTGTTAGGCCTAAAGTCCCCCTGTGACCCTTGGCCCCTAGACCTCGAATTCTGAAGTCTCTCCTCCTCGGCCTCCACCGTAATCTCCACATGTGCGGCCGCCTCCACAAGGCGATCATACTCTTGGATCATGTTCCTGGCAACCTTGAACAAAATCTTTGTCCTCAACCTCTGCTCAAACTCAAAGCAACGACGCTCCTCCGTCACTACCAATTTCGGTGCAAACTGGGACAAGCTAGAAAAGGCCGCTTTGAATTCGGCCACAGACATATTCAATTGCTTAAGGTCCTTGAGTTCTTACCTCAACCTCTCCCTAGCCGTGGGAGGTAGGTACTTGTCTTGGAAGGCCGTCACGAATGCCTCCCATGTCGGTGCTATCCGGCCCTTTGCGTACTTCCACCATTACCCGGCGTCACCTTTGAGGTAATAACTAGCAAGGGTCACCCTCAACTCGCCATCATCTATACGGAGCATATGAAAGGTCTTCACGGTTTGTTCCAACCATTCGTCCACCTTCTTTGGATCGAGCCCACCATAGAATTCATTTGGCTTGGCCCTTAAGAACTCCCACGTGAGGAAGCTAGCTCTAGTCTTCGCAACATTCTCCCTTGCTTGGGTCTCCGCCCTCAAAATATTTATGGACTCCCTCAATGCCCCCGCCATCTCCCGGGCTAAAGCCCCCATTGCGGCTTAGCCGGCTTGACCTAGCACCTCCGCTTGCCCCACTTGTTCGGCCATGTCAGCTTGGCCTAAACCCTCTTCTTGTACAGGGACCTCTTGGACCGGCACCTCAAACACACCCCGGCAACCTCGACCTCGCCTTCCACCCCTACCACCTTGGGTTCGAACTCTTCCTGACATCTTAATTGAGAGATAAGATAAATAATTTAGCACATGATTCCAAATGTGCTCGCTACTAGCTTCACATGTTAGGCTAAAGCAACCTCATACATCCTACTACACAAACAATTTAGTTCACTCCACATAAGCACGTAGTCACATAAACACATACGAATTATCCTTAAGTGATGAGATTCGTCCCATGAGAAATCAAGAATTCTTAGTAGAATGAGTATTGATCAGGTACCCTTCTACTAAGACCTCAAGGAACCTAACAAGCGCAAATAACATCCCAAAAGTCTAATCTCATACCCACATAATCACATAAACATGCTGCCACATAATCACAAAAGAAAAATATTTCCTAGTCATGCGAAATGAACCCATTGTGGTATAACGACCACTTCCCGCGAGCCCCAAGTACTCAAACCCGGTAGCTCTGATACCAAGTTGTAACGCCCCGAAAATATTCCAACATGAACTACCCACATCGAATAATATTTACCAAAACATAACAACAACCATCCATCTTTACATAGTCAATGAGAGAGTTTATAAAAAAATTCACATGCGATTACACATTCAAATGATAAAAGAAATCACATGAATCCATAGCATGTGAAGCATCTAGTCTCAAAAATAAATAAAGTGCCCTCAAGGGCTTACATCTTCCAAGGCATAAGCCTGGTTACACAAAATGGTTTTTGCAACCCATACACATTAGCCCTTGGCTCAAAAGAATATCACAAATTAAAAGAGTTATGTACTCTTCTCAAAATATCCAAACCCTCAGTTCGGCGGGATTGCCACATCTTTACCTACACCAAATCTCATAGGGGTGAGCACAAAGCTCAGCAGAGAATTCTTACAAAGTATATACAGTTATGCATACTCTTTAAAACAAATGCAATTGTTAATGCCATGCCATGCATCCTTATAAGAAAGTCCAGTTCATGCACATTTAAAAGTTTCTATCTTTCCAACAATCATTTGCAATCTCAACATTTTCTTCCCAAAATTTTAAATTATTAATCAATAGGGGGGTAAATACGACACTGGTAATCCCTAAGCTGGTGTCTGCAAGTAGACTCTACGAGTACTACCAAACTGTCATTTTTACCGGTATCAATCGGAAGGCTCGACACCTATCCGCACGGGTTTCTGGTCTTTCACCATGGACACTCAAGCCAACTTATCAAATTCAACTACACCCCCTATCCGGACTTACCACGTATTTACCCCATTCACATTTCCATAATTCTCATTTCAATACCATTTCTTTCACGAATGTAAATCTCTTCGATTTAGAACCACAATGCACAATAATAACTGAAATGATATGCAATGCAAAAATTTCCATGGTTCATAACATTCCTTCTCAAGTCAGCCATACACTATCAATTTCCTCATTTCACAAGTCTTAGCAATATGATCTCATCACGGACTACACATGAAATTTTCAAAACCATTTCTCTATCTCAATATATTTAAAAGATTGCCATTCTTGCAGAACACATTATGGAATTTACACCCATTCATCTTCTATTCAAAGAAAGAAAAGAGCTTTATGAACATTTCCATGTTCCCCAAATATCCCTAAATTTTATAGGGTTTTCACAAAAAACCAAACATTTCCCACCCTCTTAAAGAAACCCCATTAAACCATCCTTTTTGAGTTGCAAAATAACTAAGCAAACCCACTAGGAATTTAATAAAATGATTTGAGATTAAACCCATTTTGGAAACTCTACATTTTAGATCACAAAAATTAAAATCAACATTCATCCTTCAATGAACTTATAAATCAACAACAAGAATACATAACATATATATATAACTCAAGGATTCCCTACCTCAAAGTAGAAGCTCAAAAGGGAAGATGAGAGAAACCCCAAGATGCTCCAAACTCGTATTTTCTTGGATCAAAAGAAAGCCCACTCAAAGCTCTAGCTTTTTAATAAAGAGAAATGGATAGAAAAGCCCTAGAAATGGAGTATTTGTAGAGAGAAGATATGTTTAGAGAGAGGAGCAGCCGGGTCTAGGGTTTGGATGAAAAAAGATGATGAAAAAGTGATGTATAACCCGCTGCTACCAACTGATATACTTGAGCCTCGCTCGAGCGAATGAGTGTTCGCTCGAGCGACCAGACACAAAAGATCCTCGCTCGAGCGCAAGAAGCGTTGCTCGAGCGAACAATGCGAAGCTTCAGGTCTGCAACCCAGAAGCACACTCGAGCACAATAGTGCTCGCTCAAGTGAAGAAACACAAAACATAGACCTCGCTCGCTCGAGCGAAGGAAATCTCGCTGGAGCGAAGAAACATAACCTTCAGGTCTAAACTAGACGCAGACGCATGCTAGAGTGCAAGAGTTCTCGCTCGAGCCAAGAGACACACCACTCAAATCTCGCTCGAGCAAAGGAACCCTAGCTCGAGTGAAAGAACTAAAATTCAAAACTCACTCGAGCGACAAAAGCCCCGCTCGAGCGAAGAAACCAAAATGTAGATAGCAACCATTTGTTTCAAAACACACCCAACCTGTTCCAAACCTGCCCAACACATCCAAAACTCAAATATAAAGAATTAAAGGACGAAAATGCAATATAAACACAACAAACATCCACGGAACCGAGTCCGGAGTACAATAAACAATGGAGGGAAAATCGAGATCGCTATAGTTATAACAATTTGTGAGTTATATTATGAAATTAAAAAATAATTCATACAAAAATTAATAAAAAGAAATTAAAATTAATAACAAAGCCTTCATTTCAATAAAATGAAAAAATTAAAATTTAAAAAGTGTACGAATTAATAAAAAAAATTAAATTAATAACAAAACTATTATTTTAAAAAAATGAAAAAAACAAATTAAAAAAAAAATCAGCTCAAATGAGATAAAAAAAAGTTAAAAATTAATAATTATACTTTTTTAAAATAAAAAGGAAATAAAAATTAATAAAAACTTATTTGGTACAACATCTCAAAATAACAAAACCATTATGTTAACATGAACCAAAAAAAAAAAAAAAACAATTAATAAAAGAAATTAAAATTAATAACAAAGCCTTCAAATTGTTGTAAAATGAGAGAAATAAATTAATAAAAATATGTCGTCTACAAATTAATACAAAAATTTAAATTAATAACAAAACCATTCTTTTAATAAAATGAAAAAAAACAAATTAAGAAAAAAAATTTGGCAAAAATGAAATAAAAAAAGTTAAAATTAATAATTATACATTTTCTTTAATAAAAAGGAAAAAAAATAATAAAAACTTGTTTGGTATAAAAATTACTAACAAAACCATTATGTTAATAACATGAACAGAAAAAAAAAATTAATAAAAAGACATTTAAATTAATAACAAAGCCTTAAAATTATTTTAAAATGAAAATAATAAATTAATAAGAAAATGTCGTCTACAAATTAATGAAAATTTTTTAATTAATAACAAAAATATTATTTTAATAAATTGAAAAAGACAAATTAAGAAAAAAAATTTGGCTAAAATGAAAGAAAAAAAAAGTTAAAAATTAATAATTATACATTTTCTTTAATAAAAAGGAAAAAAAATTAATAAAAACTTGTTTGGTATAAAAATTACTAACAAAACTATTATGTTAATAACATGAACCAAAAAAAAAAAAAAAAACAGTTAAAAAACAGACATTTAAATTAATAACAAAGCCAAAATTTGAATAAAATGAAAAAAATAAAGTAATACAAAAATGTCATCTACAAATTAATAAAAAAATTAAAATAATAACAAATCTATCCATGGCCAACATTTTTTTTTTTTAATAAAAAGTTAATGAACATCATAAACTGAATGAATATCATAAACTACAATTTTTGCATGCATCATTCAACCATCAAATTCAATAAAGTGTTTGACCTTGCATATTATACATTGCATCAACAACATATTTATGTGTCTTTATTAACGTAATAATATTTTGTTGATTGACCATGTGATGATCTTTGTGTTCCCTTTCCTTTAATTGCCATTTAGCCCAATCGTTGTGCTCATTGTTAGTTATCCTACAAAAAGAGGAAAAAAGTCATTAAATTCACAGTTATGTAAAGTGGGCGAAGTTATGCAATAAAAGTGTCATAATGATTGAAACTAGTAAAATAATTATACATTTAAAACCATTAGTCACTACGATATTCACTTGCCTTGTTCACAACACAAATCTATCCATGGCCAACATAATTTTGCCACATAGCAGTAGCAATTGCATCCCTAAAGTGAGATTGGTACATCAACCCATGTTGTGACATGTCAACATAGTCAGCTTGGTCTCCAACAAATCCGTCTGCTTCCGCTTCTGCCGCCATTTCATTATCAGCTTCCATGAAGAATGGGTCCATATCTGCATGCAAACGGATCCAATTGTGCCATACACAACATGCGATCACGAGAGGGCCTTATCTTGTAGACTTGTAATTTGGCATGTACCGCAATATTGGGAATCGCTTCTTCAGAACACCAAATGTTCTTTCTATAACATTGCATAACGATGAATGTTAAAGGTTAAACAATTCCTTGGGTCCTGAATAATGACGGCCATGAAACTCTTGCAAATGATAGCGTTGAGAACAAAATGGGGTAAGAAATCTAGGCATGCTCGTGAAACCAGTATCCACTAAATAATACTTGCCTACATGCAAATAATGAATGCACTATTCTGTCAAACAGATGTACAAAAAAATAATTCCAAATGTGTACCGTATGTTATTTCGTGACACTCACCATTGGGTAGGTGTGGGAACTGTAGATCAGCTCTTGTAATAGAGTCAACTAAAATAGCATTGTCATGAGCGCTACCTTCCCATCCAGAATTAATAAATGTGAATAACATGTCGAAGTCCCAAGTTGCGAGTACATTTTGCGATATCGTAGATTTGCGACCACGGAATGTATTTTGTCTTGAAGCAGGGACCCATGCATCCACCAATGTGCCATCGATAGCACCGACACAATCCTCATTGAAAGATATTTGTTTGACATTAAAAGTGAAACAAACTTGGATATTACTTTTATAACAGAAGAAAAAAAAAAATTGTCCCTTATTGTTATTAAAAACTTACAGGACAATCATTAAATTTATACATTGAACCAGGGAAAAAACCTCCTGTCATTTAAAATTTTTGCTGGTATCTCATCTTGGTTACATGGTTTGATAACCGTTAATGCAAGCTTTTACAATGCCCACATAACAATTTTGATGTCGTGACAAATTGTTTCCGTGGAGTGTTGAAATTTGTCTGCCAGTAGTCGATGGCTATCATTTTGTGCGAAAGTGTATAAAAAAATTCCAAGCAATTCCTCGACACTGATATGCATATCTTCAGTATCGATAAAGCCATTTTGAAGTAAGGTGTCTTTCAATAAAATGAATATTTGTGCATCCATTTGTATAATGTCCATCATTGTTTCAGGATGGCCATTTAATAAGCTGAAAACATAATCATCACCTTTGAATGGACAAGTTCGCTGCGGTCGCCGACTACTTGACGCGTTGATATGGTCATGCATGAAAGCAATCACCAAAAAATCCATAAAATCTTCAGTAACCTTATCCTCCTCTAATGAGATCTCCATTGCATTGTTTTCTGGGTCGAATGACAGATTGTTTCGTCTACATCACAGTAAAAGCATAATTATAAAATAATGTTTGATAACGTGCTAACGCTTACCATTATTGGTGAAATTGAATTAAAAAGTGGCTACATGAATAGTCGGCCTTAGTCATTTACCAGCATCCACTAAAATATATACGAGAAGAAAATTTGTTTAATATGCAGTCATCTTGTAATAACACAACATATTGATGTAAAATAGAAACTACTTAAAAGTTCAATAAAAATAAACATACAAAGATGGGAAAAAAAGAGCATCTCATGGGATGAAAAAAAAATGATAAAAAACAAATCAGGAATCATCAAATCATCTTGCAGAACGACAATGAGAATTGCTAACTCAATGAAAACACAACTTCTCACTTCACTGCCAAGCTAGGATCATGGCTAGGGGCATATGGGTAGGAGTACGCATAAAAAAACCTTCGTCAATCCTTGTCTTTAAACAGTGTCAGTGCCCTAACATACTGCACCGGTGGTATGTCCCCAAGCTCTAGCAATGCATATTGACATGCATCAAGGGAATACTCATCACCACCTGCACTTACAGCCTCTATGTCATTTGATCGGGCACGTGAATGTTTTGTTTTTGCCTGTACGTAGGATGTGAAAGCTGCGCACACATCATCGAACCCACTTGACTGTGACTTTTTCAAACGACCACTGCCAGTTTGGCTGTTTGTAGGGCCCGTCTTGTGACTTTTGTCCTTCGTTGAATCCATGTACTCATCGCCAAATAAGTCAATAGGAATGGCTTCAGCAGCATTACTCTTACCAATTTCAGGGTTCTAAAATTTATTTAGCATTTCATCTTCTTCATCTGAGTCAAGGGCTCCTTGTGTGGATGCATTAGACAAGGCCCCTGTGGAACAACAATTTTCAACAATTTCTGTCATTTCTTGGAAATATTCAAATCCTTTTGTCCTAAACTTCTTTACATTTCTGGTAGCCTATAACAATTGAAAATATTGAATTAAGCATATTGTATGTGTGATGAAGTGTTACAAAAAAAAAAATTAGAAATGGTACAGGTTATTGAAAAACCTTATCCCAAAATTCATCGGGTTCTCAGACTAGTTTGTGCCTACAGTTGCTTAAACTCTGGTAATCAGCTTTCAATCGTTGGTATTTTTGTCACACCTGCTTTGCTGTATATCGAAATCCATACAGATTGTGCAACTGATTTGCAAAATGATTCCAATGCCTAATTGTCCACACAATAGTACAGCCTATTGTTTGATTTTTTTTTTTTAACCTCTTCTCTCAACATGTTTATTAATTTCATTTCAATTTTGGGAGTCCACATTTTTGTATCCTGATTGTCATCGGAATTGTTTCCATCCATCTATAAACATACAACTTATATTTAAACTACTCTGGAGTGGATATAAAAAAATAACAGAGCAAACTACTCTGGAGTGGATATAAAAAAATACAGAGCAAAAACGAATTACAATTATTTATGTACGAAGCAAAATTAATATTTATTTGAACTTGGTAAATAATGATAGGAAAAGCAGATGGTTTGAAGGGCAACACAGAGAAAAAAATAAAACCATGTAACATTAATATTTACTTCAACTTGTTAAATAATGTTAGGAGAAGCAGATGATTTGAAGGGCAACATAGAGACCAAATAAAAACCGCATAACATCAATGTTTATTTCAACTGTAGGAAAGGCAGATGATTTGAAGGCCAAAACAGAGACAAAATAAAAATCACATAACATTGTCTGTAAAAAGTTTGTGAAGCAAGTTTACACAGTAAAAAAATAACCACAAATAAGCAGAAGAAGAAGAAGAAGACCACAAGAAGAAATAAGCAGAAGAAGAGAAGGATGAGAACGGAGGTCGACCGGCCGGATGACTCGAGGGACGACCGACCGGATAACTCGGGGGATGACCGGCTTAGCTTCAACCGTTCAAAGAGTTCAGACAGATCAGAAACTATCTCTATACTCGTTTGGACTTCTCTGAAACCATTTTAGAACTCATTTGTACATAACAAGATGATTGAAGGATATACGTACCAAATTAGTGGGAGTTGAATAGTTATCACCGGTGATGGAGTTGGTTCAGTGACTGAATGTGCGACTCTTTGATAGTCGTCTGATTCGACAATAGGTTTGACAAATTTGACCTAAGACCAAAAAAAAAATTTTGGGAATAAAATTAGAGATGATTTAGAAAATCAATGACCAGTAAGAAAATATTTGAAATAAATTTGTGATTTATTTGACCTCGGTGTCGTTGTTGTTTGGTTGACCGTAGATTGAATCTTCCACAACGCACAAATTGTTACTCACTTGATTTGTGGGAGATGGTATGAGCAGGGAGCGGGTTCACGGACATGATTTATAAAATGGTCTGAGTTCTCTATGAACATTACCTATGACGAATCTTTAGCCCTGACCTTTGAAACAGAGAAAGACGAGTAGATCAGTTCACCTGCATATTTCTTTTTGCACGTGAACCTTTTCAGAGATGATAAACATGGAAGTTTTTCAGAAAGGAAGATGAAGAAGGCTGAAGACGTTGAAAGTGGAGAAATGAAGAACAAAGTTGCCAAACGGGTTTTCGAATTGTATTTTGAATGATATGGTGGAATCCTATTTTGAAAGTCGTATCCAAACGTGAAGCGGGAGTGATAGGGTAGAAATGTAATTTGAAAACACATCCAAACAGAGCCTAAAAGTTCACCCATCTGAAGTCAAAACCTCCTCTAAAAAATACTCTCATTTTAAAATCCGTTCTCTATGCTACTAAAAATTTAAGTCAACATTAAGTCAATTTTTTCTTTTCCTTTCTTTTTTTTTTGTTTGTTTGTCTAGATTAGACATTCTAAAAACTTCACAAGTTTTTTTTTTTTTGAAAAATTCCAAATTAAAAAAAGCCAAAATTTAAATTAAATTTGGTTAATTGAATTTTGACTTATTTTTTTAGTTAAATTGAACAATTCCTCCTCCCCCTCCCCAAATTTTAGGAGGCTTTTTCAAATCAAATTTTTGTGAAGCAGAGTGGGATGAGATTGTGAATGTCAAATGAATTCTTAGATGCTTTGAGCTTATGTCAAGCCTTAAGATAAATTTTCACAAAAGTGTGGTGTGTGGAGTAAGGATTAGTAATGATTTAGTACAAACTTTTGCTTTAAAATTGCGTTCCTTGAACTAGAAATTACCTCTTAAGTTTTTGGCTTTACCACTTGGTGCTAATCCTAAAAGAAAGAAGACTTGGTAGCTTGTGGTGGATAAGGTTAAGGCCAAGTTAGCATTATGGAAGAGAAAGTTATTGTCTTTTGCTGGTAGGTTAACGTTGGTAAAATCTATTATGGATAGTCTTCCTAGTTAATATATTTCCATCTTCAAACTGCCTAAAGGGGTAGCTAAGGAAATTAACAAGTTAAAGATAGCATTTCTATGAGGTAGTTCAGAGTTAAGAAGGAAGATATATTTGGTGAATTGGAAGGAAGTAACTAAAAACAAAGAGCAAGGAGGGCTTGGCATAAGAAGGGTTAGGGATACAAATGATTTCATGTTAGCTAAGTGGTGGCACAAATCACTATGACAAAAGGTTATCATTAGCAAGTATGGTGCATAAAGGGGCAGGTGGTCACCATTGAAGGATGTGGCTGGCAATGAATCCAGTGTGTGGAATGATATATTGAGTGTGGCAAGGACTAATTCTGGTTTGTTTGAGTTCTTTATTACTAATTGAAAGATTGTGGTTGGTGATGGGTGTAGGATTGATTTCTAGCATGACAGATGGCTAATGAATCTACAGTTAAATGTGGAGTTTCCCAAGTTGTTTAGGCTCTTTGTGGAAAAAGAAGGCAAGTTGAGCTTTTTTTATGCAAAAGAGAGACTAGTCAGGGGATTGGAAGCTTCTGTTTAGAAGATCTATAGCGATTCCGGTTTTAACCCGACCTTTGTTGTATTCTGGACTCGGGTCTCGTGGTTTAATATTGTCATTCATGTCTTTTTCCTCCTTTCACCCTTTGAGTTTGAGTATTGGGATGTCTTGGGCGTGTTCGGAACAGGTTGGTTGCTAGTTGGTCCAAATTGTTGCTGCCTAGATTTTGGTTTCTTCGCTCGAGCGAAGCTCCTTGCGTTCGAGTGAGCTTTTTGATCTCCCAGTACTTTTACAGGCCTGCAAAGATGTTAGGAGGGTCTTGTTGTTCACTCGAGCAAGGACTCTTACGCTTGAGCGACGGTCTTCTATCTGTAAAACTTTTGGAAGTTTATATTATGCGCTCGAGCGACACCACTTATTGTGTCTGGTCGCTCGATCGACAACTCTTGCACTCGAGCGAGCCTCGCGTATATCAGTTCGCAGCAGCAACTTTTTACATCACTTTTTGATCTCTTTTCACTCAAAAACCCTAGACCAACTCTCTCTCTCTCTCTAAAATCTGACTTTTCTCAACAAATACACCTAGATCTAATGATCTCTCTACTCTACCCTCTTTGATAAAAAGATAGAGCATTCTGGGGGCTTCCATTTCATCCAAATAAAGTCAAGTTTGGACATCTTTGAGGTTTCCCCACTTCTCCTTTGGGCTTCTACACTTGAGATAGGGATTATCTACAATTTCATATGGAATTTAGCTTAGTTATTTGTCATTGTGTAACAACGGTGGGATTTGGGAGTAGTTTCAGCAAACCTAGGGTTTGGATATGAAATAAAAAGAAGGGTTTTTGGTGACTGTGAAATAAATGGTTATGGATTTTGTATATGAGGTTGTATTGTGTCAAAATTATTAATTTTGGTACCTGGGTTGATATTTGGAAAATGGGGAAGTTTTGCCCTAGATAGGTCAAATTGTTATTTTGTATAAATGACTTAAATTGACATTGATAAATGTGAAATTGGAGGATTATTGATATAAATGGTGGAGTTGGACACGTGTTGTCTTTCACTCATGGAAATTTGAATAATTTATTTATTGAGAAGATTGTATATCTGTTTAGAAATATCTGTCTTGGGCTATCGGTGATGGATAGCTATGATTGTTGTAGAAATTGTATGAGGATTAGGTAAATTGAAACTAATCTATTATTAGTTGTCATTGAATATGACTATGTTTTAAATACATTGTATATGTATGATATTTGGGACGAGAAATGGGATGTACTTTATTGTTTGAGAGGAGATGGGGGATGGACTCCATTGAAATTAAGTTGGCCGGAGTGTCTAAGGTGAAAGTCCAAAAATCTTGTATATACATAGGTGCCGATCCTGCAGACAAAATTTTCGTAAAATAGAAGATTGAAGTGTTTGTGTGGTAATTGTGTTGATTGGAGAACCACTGAGTTGTAGTTTCAGTTGGGTTGTTGAAAGATAATGAAATTGACTCATGAATTGGGATGAAATGAATCAACTTGAAATGAATTGAGGGAAAAAGGATTAAAATATGAACTTTGGTACTTTATGATCAGATAAAATGTGAATATTTTGTCACAGGCATTATATATGCACATTATATTTATATATTCGTTAAATCTTATATATTATGTTAGATTGTTCTGACTGGGCTTTGGCTTACCCTATTTGGGAAAAACTATTTTCAGGTGTTGATGATATGCCTCCTCCAAGGCAGTAGCTTGGAGGGACTTTTGGAGCAAGAGCTTCTTTCTTTTGTTATATTTTTGTATAGCCAAGGGCTTTAAATTGTAATGAGCTAGGCTCACTTTTGTGTAACCAAGCAATGACTTGGAAAGATATAAGCCTATAGGGCATATAACTATTTGTTTAATTTCAATTCTCTTATCATTGAAACACATGCTGTAGATTCAGGATGAATATTTGTGAATGTATATCACATGTGTCATGTCACGACCCAAACCCACCCCTAAAAGTTTGGTCCATGACCGGCCTGTACATAGGCCTCAAAACAGAATTTTAGAATAATATTTAATCACATACGAGGCCTTAAACGGAAGCAATATCAATAAAGGACAACATCCATTGAGCTTGTGCATTCATGATGGTCTAATTGGATTTAAGCATTTAAATACACTTCCAAATACACATATACAATCACAGAATTTATATAGATCTCACACACACTTACATAAGACTTAATAATTTATGACTCCTAACACAAATTATGGCCTCCACATGGAGACATACCCCAGGTGACTTGGCAGACAGACGAACCTCAGTATAACTCTAGTGTCAATCCCCAATGGCTCACCTACAAAAATATGCATAAAATAGAGTGAGCAAAGCTCAGTGAATAATAGCAATGTAAGAAGGTTAATTGAATAAGCAAAACCTTGGATATAATAAATAGACAGATACCAACCATATACAGGTCTTATCCATAACTATATTTCAATACGGTCTCGGGCTCACACATAATACAGACTAGCTTCAAGCCCATGCAGAATACAAAATGGCCATAGGCCCAACAGATTATACAGAATGGCCTCTGGCCTAACAGATTATACAGAATGGCCTCAGGCCTAACAGATTATACAGAATGGCCTCAGGTCTAACAGATTATACAGAATGGCTGTAAGCCCAGATATAATACAGATCGGCTTTAAGCCCAGATGTGATACAGAACGGCTTTAAGCCCACAGATAATACAGAGCGGCTTTAAGCCCAGATATCAACAGATTAGCCTCGGCCCCATCATTAGCAAAACAGAATGATTCCAGATACACAAAGATATCATTATTCCACAATACACATATGTTCCATTTGTTCATCATGTATTCAGATAGTTAACTTGCAGATAACAGAACGTCAGTATTAACTATTAACAGTAAACAAAACGTACTTCTACAGTACTATTACTCAATAGTGCACAAAGATTTTCCCCTAGTTTATTACAAGTCGACATAGTTGTCTTGCGGATAACAGAACATTAATAATAACTATTAACAGAAGACAAATGTATCACTACATTAATAGGGACAAAACAATTCGCATCGTAATGGCCTCGGGCCCACATCTATTACTAGGGACAGAACGACCTTAGGTCCATATAAATGCCATTAAGGAAATCAAAGCAGAATATCGATTCAGTTAATCAAAGCACACTATCAATGGGACAGGCCATTCACAATTAGCAATAAATAAATCATATTCATAGGAAGTAAGTGACACATATCGTTACACTACTATTACTCACAGTGATCGGCTCCTAGTAGTAATGGGACGATGTCCTCGCCTTGACCTACAAGCACAGTGCACAACACATATTATGAGATCATAATCGATCCTTTACTTATTCTCTTTGATCATTTAATCAATTAGTCATGGTGGTACCAAGCTAATTATTCCTTAATAATTTACAATCCATGTCACAGAAGATAGGAGGAATCGATAGAAAAATGGTCCAGATGAAGAAACGGTACAAACTGGTAAATAGAAAGTGAACTATCGTCACTAATTTGGGCATAACTATTTCTGTATTTAGAATTTGGGAGTGAGATTACCACCATTGAAAACTAGACTTCTGGGGCTTGATTTTAGCCTCAAGAATCACTCAAAATGGAGTCCGGATGCAAAAGATATGCTTGTTCAAAGTTACCTAGTATATACTGAAACAGGGATGGCCGCTCATGCGCCCACTTTGGCCACTCGTGCGGTGACTGGGCCGCTCGAGCGGTGGGTTAAGCAGAATGCAATGCTCTATTTTTTTCATGTTCCGCTCGTGCGGTCTGGACAAAATCAGAGTCCGAAAATGGTTGTATAATTTGGAACTTTTCCTTTTCAAAATCAAACCTCAATTTCATGTAAATCAAAGCTTAAAACTCTTTAATACATGATAAATTTCACATTATTAGCTTCCATCAAAGATCATAACCCCAAAATACTACTCAAACTCTCAAGCACAAGAACAAGATTAAGAACTAAAACACAAAAATGTAGAGTGGACATGGTTTGGGGTCCAAAGTTCACTCTCATGGTGGAATTCTTCTTTAGCCTCTTGAGGAACCATAAGCCATACACACAATCATAGATAACCCAAGAACTCACTCCTTAGCCTATGATCTTCAAGTGTTGAGAGGAAGAATCTTACCTTAAACCTTTTTCATCACTTGTTTTTGCATAACTATAATGAATTCAAGCCAAGCCTTTGATGTCTTCTTCCATTTCTTCTCTTTGAGTTCTCTCTCTCCCTCTCTCTCTCACATATCATCCCCTCTCCTCCTCTAGATATTTTTGGGCTCTAAGAGATGAGCTCAACTCCTCCTCTCACACACACATATACATTTAAATATACACACACATACGTTAACACAATAGGGAGAGCCAAACGTGGCCTTACGAATCGCACAAAATCAAATTTCAATTAAACTTTTCAGATGACTCTAAAAATTGTGCTGATCATAAATATGTCATCTGTTCAGATTTCTGAAGCCTCTAAGGCCCTCAATTTTGCAGTACAAAGTTAACCACCTAAACGTGCATTAACGAATCAGACGAATTAGATTTCCAATTAATTTTCCCAATTAGTTCTAAAAATTCCCATTAACATAACCAAACACTCAATTTTGATTTCTAAACCCATAAAGGTCGGTAATTTAAATTTTAAAGCTGTAACTCAACAGATAATTCCTCAATTCGAACAGATATCACTAAATTAAAATGCATTATCCCACAAGGACATAAAAGTAATTTCGGATACGGATTTTGGGGTTGTTACATGTCAACTCTTGTAAACGAACTCTGATGAATGAAAGTATTTTATTTCTATTATTCTTACGCTTATGAGTTAGATTTATCGTATTATTTTGGGGGCGTTATAACTTGGTATCAGAGCGAACCGGTTTGAATAATTTGAGTACGTGGGAATTGGTTAGTACCATAATGGGTTTGTCTCGCTTAGCTGAGACGTTAGTATGTATTGTATGCTTATGTGATGACATGATTATATGATTATATGGGTATGAGATTTAGTTCCTAAGATGTTGATTGGATCTACGGGTTTCTAGAAGTCCTATTAAAAGAACATGTGATCATTGTTGTTTCTAATTGGAACTCTAGTAACGCCGCGGGACGGTCATTATCTAGGAAGGAAATTCTTATGTGTTCATGTGATTACGTGCTTATATGGAATGACTTACTGTTGTTCATCGCATTAGGACATGAGTGAGTTAGTTTCAACACATTAGTAAATGTGGTCATATCTTTTGTTACCTTCATTAGGATGTCAGGACGTGGACGTGGACGTGGTGGTGGTAAGCATGGTAGGCCTAAAAGGCATGAGATGCCTCTACTGGATGATATTCCAGCACAAGAGGAAGGGGTTGGTTAGGCCAATGTGGCTGAACCAGTTGGTCAACAGGCCATAGGCGCCTTAGCCCGCAAAATGGCTGAAGCATTGCGGAAATCCATGGACATTCTCAGGGCTGAAAATCAAGTTCGGGCCCAAGTAACTGAAACAGGGCCATCTTTTTTGAAAAAGAGTTTTTTCGGTCGAATCTGAATGAGTTTTTCGGTAATCCCAAGTAGCCATTAAAAGCGGATGAGTGGCTAGAGCAGATGGTGAAGACATTTGAGATGCTCGGCATTGAAGACAAGGGTTTGAGAGTGTTGGCGTCATTCTAATTGAAGGGAGACACAGGTTAATGGTGAAAGTATGTACGAGGGCGCATTGGAGGGACTTGGGAGGCTTTTGTCGATGCCTTTCAGGATAAGTTTTTCCCTCCCATTGTTAGGGAGAAGTTGTGAGACCAGTTCTCTAAGCTAGTGTAGTTAAACATACCAGTGGCCGAGTTTGAGGCCACATTCACCAGTTTGTCGAGGTTTGCACCGGAGTTAATGGTGACTGAGGAGCGCCGTTGTCTGGAGTTTGAGAAGAGATTAAGGACCAGGCTCATGTTTCAAGTGGTCGGGTCGACGATTAGGGAGTATGGGCGCCTTGTGCAAGCAACGGTTCATCTAGAGACCATGATGTAGGCAAAGGAAGAGAGGATGAGGGGATACAAGAGGAGCTAGGATGCGCAGGGGGATAGTAAGAGGCAGAGCGTTTCTAACCCACAACCATCATAGGGAGCTCAGTCGAGGTCTACTTTTCCAATGCCGGGTTCAGGTCTAGGAAAAGTGGTAAGGGAAACGTCACTTGTTTCAAATGTGATCAATTGGGCCATAAGTCTCCAGCTTGCCCACAGAGAGGAAGAGGGCAACATGTAACATCGTCTTTGGCTCGTTCTCAGAGCCAGAGTCAAGGGAGAGGCCAGCCACTCACTTGTTATCAGTGCGGGCAGGCGGAGCACATGAAGAGGTTTTGCCCTCGGTTGGGTGGCACATCTGGTGCATCTTGTTCGAGGCAGACACAGAGCTATCAACCTACACAGTCAGCACAGGCCTCAAGGGCCAATTAGGGAGCCTCTTCGACTCAGTCAGTGCACTAGGCATATGCTCTGAGGGTGAGTAGGTTGAGCATAGACCTACCGGGCTTGTGTATGTTGTTACTGCGCCAAATCTTGTACCGGCTCCCTTAATAGTGAGAGGTACTTTCTTGTTTTGCAATTCAGTTGCTAATGTGTTAATTGATATGGATGCATCCCATTCATTTATCTTATCTACATTTTCATCAGTTTTGGGGTTAGAATTGGCACAGTTAGCATCTCCTATTTGTGTAGAGTCACCTATTGGCAGTAAGGTTACCTTGAAACAAGGGTGCCTAGGTTGTGACATAGAGGTTGCCGGTCACCAGCTTTCTTTTGTATTTGTGTTGCTTGACATGTCTAGTTTTGATGTCATTTTGGATATGGACTGGTTATCGTCATATCGGGCTGTTATAGATTGCTACTGTCAGAGGGTTACTGTATGTACCTTAAGCGGTGAGTGCTTTTATTTCTTGGGGGACTGGGTGGATAGAGTCTTATCACCGACATGTGATCCGCATGGGCGAAGTGAACTTAGTTCCCTTCTTGCTAGTTTCTTGAGTGGTAAGTTTGGTGATGTCTGAGTGGCGTTGCCAAGGGTAGTTTGTAAATACCCAGATGTCTTTCCAGACAATCTCACTAGCATATCACCTCACTGAGAGATCGAGTTCTCTATTGATTTAGTGCCTGGCATGGCACCGATTTCTATGGCATCGTATCGGTTTGCACTTGCTGAGTTAAGTGAGTTAAAGATTCAACTTTAGGAATTGTTAGATAAGGATTTTATCCTCCCTAGTACTTCACCTTGGGGAGCACCGGCTCTCTTTGCTATAAAAAAAATATGGAGCATTGCGACTTTGTATTGATTATCAAAAGTTGAGCCGAGTAATTGTTAAGAACAAGTACCCAATGCCTCGTATAGATGATCTGTTTGATCAGTTGAAGGGGTCTTCTTGTTTCTCTAAGATAGACCTAAGATTGGGTTACCATCAGTTGAGGGTAAGGGAGGAGGATATCTAGAAAATGGCATTTTGTACGCGATATGGCGAGTACGAGTTCCTAGTGATGCCTTTTGGGCTGACTAATGCACCGGTTGTATTTATGGATTTGATGAATTGGATCTTCTGAGAGTTTTTAGACTGTTTTGTGGTTATCTTTGTGGACGACATCTTAATTTACTCACCCTCTGAGGAAGAGCGCAAGGAACACTTGTGAGTAGTGCTTGAGTTGCTTAGAGCCCACAAGTTGTATGCTAAGTTTGGGAAATGTGAATTTTGGCTGAGGGAAGTTAAGTTCTTAGGTCATATGGTATCTGAGGAAGGGGTGACTGTAGATTCATCCAAGATAGAGGCAGTGCAAGATTGGGCACAACCTAAGAATGCTTTTAAGACCCGTAGTTTCTTGGGGTTGGTCGGGTATTATTGGAGATTTGTGAAGGATTTCTCTAGATTAGCTTCACCATTGACTAGATTGACGAGGAAATAGATCAAATTTGTGTGGAATGAGATTTGTGAGAATTCATTTCAAGAGCTTAAGGTTAGACTTAACACTGCCCTAGTCTTGATTATTCCGGAGAGGGGTTTGGCTTATTCAGTTTATTGTGATGCTTCACGGAATGTCTGGATTTTGTTTTGATACGAGAGGGAAAGATAGTAGCATATGGTTCACAGCAATTGAAAACACACGAGAGAAACTATCCTACTTATGATCTAGAGTTAGCAGCGGTGATATTCGCCTTGAAAATTTGGTGACACTATTTGTATGGTGAAAGATTTGAGGTGTTTTTTGATCACAAGAGTCTGAAATATTTGTTTGCACAGAACGATTTGAATTTGACTCAGAGGATATGGATGGAGTTCATAGAGGATTATGATTTTGAGTTGCATTATCACTCGGGAAAGGCCAATGTTGTAGCTGACGCCTTGAGTAGGAAATCCGTTAGCAATGTGGCTAGTATTGCCATACGAGAGTGGGAGATGTTGGGTGCTCTTGGGGAGTTTGACTTGTATCTTGGCAAGTCTATTGAATTTGCGGCTTTGTTTATGGTAGTTACCTAACTTACACTTGTGAATCGAGTGATAGAGACATAGAGGGGTGATCTTGAGGTAGAAACCCTCCGGGAAAAGATCTTCAGTGGGAAGGTAGAAAGAGGCTTGAGTGTGTATCCCGACCTGGGTGTGAGATACCGTGACCATTTGTTTGTGCCGAAGTCTTACTGAGAGGAAGTACTCCGAGAGTTTCACCATTCGTGCCTTATAGTGCATCTGGGAGGCACAAAGATGTATCATGACCTAAGTCGCCGGTTTTGGTGGAGAGGTACGAAGAAGGATGTGGCCATGTTTGTGTCGAAGTGCCTTACTTGTCAACAAGTGAAGGCCGAGCATGAGAGGCCAGCGGGTTTGTTGTAACCCTTGCCTATAGCCGAGTGGAAGTGGGAGCATGTCACGATGGATTTTGTTGTGGGCCTTTCGAGGACTCAACGGGGTAGTGATGCTATTTGGGTAGTAGTTGACCGATTAACCAAGTCTGCGCAGTTTATACCTATGCGCGTGAGTGATTCGGTAGACTATCTTGCCGACCTGTATATCAGGGACATAGTGAGGTTGCACGGGGTCCCTGTGATGATTGTATTGGATAGAGATCTACATTTCACAGCTTGGTTGTGGTAGAGCTTGCAGAGTGCCTTGGGCACTAGATTGACCTTTAGCACTGCATACCACCCTCAGACTGACGGGCAGTCCGAGTGTACCATTCAGATCCTTGAGGATATGCTTCGAGGTTGTGTCCTTGACTTCAAGGGTTTGTGGGAGAGGCATTTTCCCTCAGTGGAGTTTGCCTATAATAACATTTTCCAATCGAGTATTGGCATGGAACCATTTGAGGCCTTGTACGGCCGACCATGTAGGTCCCATATGTGTTAGGCCGAGGTGGGTGATGCATCTTTATTAAGCCTAGAATTGGTTCGGGAAACGACGGAGAAAGTGGCACTTATCCGTAAGACGTTGGTTACAACTTAGAGTCGTCAGAAAAGCTATGCTGACCGTAGGAGGAGACCTTTATCTTTTGAGGTGGAAGATCATGTCTTTTTGAAGATATCACCTAGTTGAGGTTTAATGAAATTTGAAAAGAGTGGGAAGTTGTCCCCTAGATTTATTGGGCCTTTTGAGATTTTTGAGTGAGTTGGACTGTTGGCCAGCCTTACAATCCATCGGTCAGGCCCTGTGCCCATCGGCCATCTCCTCTTTCCATCGGCCATCAGTGGTGGCCGGTCGACACTTTTGATGGCCAGTCGGCACCTTTAGTGGCCAGTTGGCCATACCTTTTGGCGCGAGACCTTTTTATTTGCTTTTACAGATATTTTATTGCCAGTTGTGCCAGCTGGTGAGCACAGAATTCATCTTCCATACACGTGTATGGAGGGATTGAACCAAGCCTCTAGCTTGTTCAACAAGCTTGAGACTTGGATTTCTATAAGAAGGGAGGTCCCTCTCCCTTTCCAGGGGTTTTGAAAATTGGCATTAGATCAAATATATCTCTCTCTCAAGAACTCTATATATATATTGCTTGAAAGTGAGTGTTTTTCACACATTTTGCCTATAACCCCCTTAGCCAAACCTCTTGACCTTGGAGCTGAGATTCCATAGGACTTGTTTTAGCATCCTAAGGTTGGTTTTGGCTCAGAAAAGCTGTTGGTTTTGTTGTTCTTCAAGAGTGAGTCACATATCCTCTTTTAAGCTTTGTTTTGCTTGAGTACTTAGCCATCTTTTCATGCTTCTTTTGGCTTAGCTTTCAACTGTAAAAAGCTTCATTTTCAAGTGTTTGAAACGTTTGTTTAAGGCCTCTTTGGTGTTGGAGGTGGTCTACCCCCTTTTGTGCCTTATTTTGCTTTGTTTTGTATCACCTCTTTTGGCCTTTGAGATCACCTTCTCTTGGCCTTTTAACCACTGAATTCCAAAGGAATTTTAATGGTGGAAAGTGTGTTTTGAGGCTCCAAATAAGTGGGGGTCGTCCCCCCTTTTTGTATCTTGTTTACTTGTGTTGATGGCTCATCAAAGTAGCATATTTTTCTACCTCCTTGAGGCTCTATCTTAGCATGTTTTTTTTACTTTTCTAACATGTTATAACTCTATTTTGGGTTGGTTTGGTTACTTCTTGCATGTTTCTTGCACTTGTAGTGCAATTCCACTCACTAGCCTAACATGCATCATGCTTTGGACCATTATTCTAGCATGATTTTGGCTCAACTCTAGCAAGTTTTTAATCATGTTTTGCCATGTTTAAGCTCTGTTTTAAGTTGTTTTGGTTGTGCATGCCTTGCTTTGTATAGCCATAGTTCAATCTTGCTCACTAGCTTCGTGCTTTAAGTCCACTAGCATGCATTGCTTGGGCTATTTTCATGATTTAACATCATTTGATATGTGATTTTAGAGCATATTTCACTGTCATGCCCTCACATCTTTCATTCTTTCAATGCTTTGGAGGGTTGGTGCTTTATGCCTCAAACATGAGCCAATATGTATGCCATCTTGCCTAAGCTTTTGGGCTACCATTTCAATGTATTTTGGGTCTTATTTTTCCATGATACAACTTTGTTTTTGGTTGGTTAGAGCATCCCTCATTTGATTCTTACACTTGTAGTGTAATCCTCCTCATTGGCCTTGCATACTCCATGCTTCATGCCTTTTATTCTAGCATGTGTTGGCTATGTTCAAGCATGTATTTGGCCTTGGTTTGACATACTTTAGGACTGTTTTGGATCATCTTGGCCATTTGGGCCTTGATTGATATGGCTATGGTACAAGTACTTTTGCTAGCCTTAAGCTTTGAGCCTCCTAACATGCCTCATTTGTCATATATGCATGTTTTGGAATCATTTGGAATGATATTTTAGAGCATATAGTGTTGTCAAGCTTCCATATTTTTCACTCTTTAAGTGCTTTTAAGAGTTGACCCTTATGCCTAGTTGATGAGCCATCACATGAGCATGTGTTCTTGCCCCTTTTGTGCCTAAGTTTTGGTGTCTTGGCCACTGTTTTAGAGCTTCTTAGGTCTGTCCATATGTGGTTTAAGTCCATTGAGCATTGTGTTACATGCCTCTTGAACGATGCTCTTTACTTGCTTTGATGCTTTAGTCTTCAAACATGCCATGCATGCATTATTCACATGATAGAATCATGTGCATGCCATTAGCATTGATAGGTTGAGCATGTTGTTTGTATGTGTGTTGCATTGCATTGTGTTTGGATCGGATGTTGATCCAAACACGAGAAATGAGGGATGTTTC
This sequence comes from Camellia granthamiana, assembly GCA_036172215.1. Taxonomy (NCBI): domain Eukaryota; kingdom Viridiplantae; phylum Streptophyta; class Magnoliopsida; order Ericales; family Theaceae; genus Camellia; species Camellia granthamiana. Next base: position 139,349,097 of record CM069904.1, on the reverse strand, counting down.
ATACTTGAAGTGATGAAACGTGCCTCATTTCTTTGTCACCGACAAATTGGATCATGCATGATAAGGTGGAGGTTTATCGAGTCCTACGTGTTACTTGTGCATTCATCGAAATTGTGCAAGCTCGACTCTTTGGCCATCATGCATTGAGATGCGTGATTGATGGCTCGAGAGCCGAGAACTACACTCCTTTGAGCTTGAGACATGATAAGGAGTGTGGTTGCACACACATTTTCTTGCAAATACACTATCATGCCTCTGTTTGTGCTCTGTTGCAGCAAAAGGAGAAATTGCAGAAAGTAGTGGCCGACCGGCCACCAAGTCTGCCGATCGGCTATCAAAATTGGCCGATAGCCATAAACTCTGGCCGATGGCCATTCCTCTTGGCCGACCATCCCTCAGAATGTTCTTAAGGTGGATCAGAAGTATCTTGGAAGTTGGCATAATTTTCAGAAGTCCAAAAGAGTGCAAACAGAGGCATCACGAGGCACAGTAGTTGATTTCCGAGCGAAGCCGACCAAGCATGCATACACCCCTCGCCCCGAGGCTCCTTTTAACTGCTTTGCTTAGCTACTTAACTATTTGGTTCTGTACTTAAGTAGTTAATGCACTTAGCTATTCATTTGCGTTTGTAATTAGTTAACTTGTTAGTTAATTAGTTTCGGTTTGTAATTAATTAGCTTAGCGTAGCTAGTTAGTTGATTTATTCGGACCCTCCGTCGAGAGGACAAATGTTGTAATAAGTGTGCATGTGCATGATGCATGTCTTCCAACCCCACGTCTTTCTCCCTTTTACTTATCCTCTTTTGGTGGTTAGTTTAGGGCATGTTTCAATTAGCATCCTTATGCTTTGAATGTTTACATCATTTCATATGTCTTGCATGCAACGGGCTCAGCACATCATACAAACTGCATAGTATTTCGATACCAATTTGAATACATGTTATCAAGTGTTGCATTCATATTCCATTCTAGATAGCCGAGCCTATTTTAGTTGCATTTTTGCATGTGTTGCATTAGGCATCTTAACATAGCTAGGATCATGAATGATTCCTAACTAGCTTCTGTTTTGGCTCGGAGTATACTGTGAGTGTTTACGCTTTAGCATCCTTGCATGTGTGTAAGTGTTGCCATGTTTAGCATGCTTGCCATGAGGCTATGTGCTTAACTGCTATAATTGCTTAAATGTCTGTGGGTGGAGGCTTGATTGCCTGAATTGGAACAACTCGATGATTGTGAGTTTTAAGCCCACTTTGCGGAGTGACAAAATAATGTTTTTCTAAGCCCACTTGAGGGTGGCAAATCTGCGACTTAGCCTACTTGCGAGTAGCAACTTCAAACCATTTTCGAAAAACAAACATGAGTTCTTTTGTTCCAATCTGCGTGATTGAGTCTATACTTGTATGTTGTGCGCATCACATAGTAAGCTAGTCTAATAAACCCGAAAAAGAACACATGTGTTTTCAAAAACAACATACATGTTAGTAGAGGCCGATCCTTTGATCAGGCGAGAGGGGGTGCTCATTTCAGGACCTTCCCCTCTCATACCCAAGTTCCTGAGCCGAGACAACTTTGGTAATGACAGACACGTGGCCTTAGGCACGAGTCAGGGTTTCCTAAATTTCTCCAAAACAAAACATTTAGGTGGTGACTCTGAAATCTGGCAAAGCAGTCCATGTTTGGTGCTTTTTGATTAAAATCAATTTTCCAAAACGATTTGCCGGATTTGGACTCTTTGGTGATTCATCAGTCTTACATTGCACTTTGTGAGATTAGATTCAGAACCATGATAGGAGTCCGAACTGTAGTAGCTAAGAACTACAATTCGCACCCTCGCGCGCGGAGCAGAGTTCGAGGCGGTCTACAGTCATGTGTCCCCTATCCTAGTGATAGGTACACCTTAGCTTTTGGTTGCACTGAGTTGGGTCTCTTAACATCTTTGGTAGCCAAATGAAGTATTGTTCTCTCTTTATTTTCTCCATGCTACGGTAGATAGGTTCTTTGAACAACGTGATAACTGCTTTATGGGACTTAGATTTGTCTACCTCGTTCACTGTGACTTTCCGAGGTTCTCCTCGATCTGCTCTTCGTCGGTGTCCCCGACTTTGTTACTCGGCCGACACCACTTCGATGGGAATCTGATCATCTTCAAGACGAGCGTACTGCTTAATTCTCGCTCGTAAATCCTTCAGGGTAGTGGTTGGGCGCATGGTAAGAGATTGCCTCAACTTGCTTTCTGGTCATAGACCATGCTTGAAAGACATCACTGCCATCTGTTCGCTGCAGAAATTCTCCTCTAAATCGTTGTATTCTTTCCAGTACCTCCTTGCGTAGTTACATAGTGTTTCCTTCTTTTCTTTTTGGAGACCGAACAAGGTATCTGGTTCCTTTGGGATTTTGGTGTTGGAAACAAATCTGGCCAAGAATTCTTCAGAGAGCTGTTTCTAGTCATAAATCGATCCAGGAGGGAGACGATCGAACCATCGGAGTCCAAACTCTCCCAGGCTAGACGGGAAGACCTTGCACATCGGTGCCTCATTTTGGTTCTATAAAGACATCATTTGCCTATAATGGCTGATGTGTGTGAGTGGATCTGACTTTCCATCATATGGTGTGAACTTTGGCAGGTTGAACTTCTTAAGGGGTTTCATAGCTTCAATGTCTGGAGAGAAAGGAGAGGAGACAAGCTGATCCACTGCTCAATGTTCCCTCTGATGAATAGTGCAATCAAGGTGGTAAGCTTCTCGTTCCCATCGTTGCTCATTTTCTCTATTCCCAATCAACCTGGTATGAAGATCCTGAAGATAAAGAGGATACTTCATCTGCTGGCTGATCATTTTTTGTCTCTTACTTATTCCGGCATGAACCACGAGTGTGGCTGCTTGCTGCTTCACTTTACATCGAAGTTTGCTGACTTCGCTGCCAAGAATCATTTCCAGGAACCTTTTTCGCTGGTGGTTCCAGGGAAGACTTCTCCGGTGCACGCATGAAAGTTCTGCATCGTTCCTCTTCTCCATTGGGTCGCCTATCATCTTCTTTAGTTGTGCTTTCAAATCTTGAATCTCTATCCCCATGGAATCGATGATACGATCTCTATAATCCTTCTCCAACAAGAAGTGGTGGGAAGAGCCACTGGCAAAGGGCTGGCGGTGCTCAACAGAGTCTGGAGTTCGGTGGTTATTTTCGGTCTGCTCCTCTGTAACGGTTGGCAATGCCAAGTTCTTATCCTTCGTCTTCTCCGTCAGTGGAATTGATGCAGATGGTGGAATGTCCTCAATTCCCATTACCGGAATCAGATGTAGAACTCAAATACGAAGAGTCCATGTTCACCGCACCAATTGTGAGTACTGAATCCCACACTAGATGAAAGTGGATCGGAGCTCCACAGCTGAATGGACTTTCTAGGAACTAGAGACTTGCATCACAAAACACCTTTCGAGCTGTTCAGTCGGGGTTGGCTGGAAAACCCCTCCGACGTGGGAATAAGTGGTCGGAGAAGATGAAGAACTCTCTCTAGGTCTAAAAAGAGGAAAAGAAAGAATGTATTCAATTTTGTTTAAGTGAGTAGTGTTGTCATGAGATGAGATTGGATTCGATACCTTTAATGTGAAGACATTGAGGCTTCACATAGAAGGCTTTGCTTGTTACCCAAGATGGTTTCATGGGGCTTTAGTGTTTCAAGGTTTCCCTTAACATTGCTCAAGGTGGGGGACCTCAAGGTAGTTGACAATGGATGCATGTGCTCATTGTAACCATGCATATAACAAATCACATTCCCTATGCTAGCTGTTTCCATGATTCTAGGAAAAAGGGACCAGCTGAGGTGGCAGCCTGTACATGCATGTATTCATAGCTACCACGTTTCTTTGAAAGGTTTCCTCAGCTCAGTACTATTGTGCCTCGGCTTGGCCTTTCGTAAGATTGCTTGTAGAGATGGGCTGGCCTATTTAGACATCTTTGGGTGGGCTCGGCTCACTTTGGTTTTGAAGATGGGTTCAGCCTATCAGTTTGGTTCATGGATTAAGCCCAGCAGCTCGGCCCAGCCCAGCATTGCAGTTGGGCTAGCCTTTCCACTACAAGTTAAGTCCAAGTGCTTGAGGACTTAAGAAGACTATTCTTCATGGAGATGGGCTCAATTGACTGGTCCACACATTCGCCAAACCCACTTGGGTTTGGGCTTAGCGGATTGGACTGGCCCTAGGCTTGGATTCGACCTGTTTCATTTTTTGTCCCTCCATTTGCCCCCTAGCTCGTGCTAAGGTTCCCCTTGGGGGGGGGGGGAGCTACTATTCAATACCACAACCATCGTGTCACTTCAATTCTGCTCCATCTTGGCCTTGGTGGTGGTTCAATCCTGACACACACACTCTGCATGTGTCATTTCATGGCGATACATGGCAACATGGTATTGGTGTGTAGAGATAGTGTACTAATTCCAGACAGAGGGACTTGATTTTATACCATCGCGCTGGTCAAGGATCATAAATACCCTAGGGCTGTCTTTTTAACCCCTCCATCTGCTCCAAGTTTTGAAATCCCCAAAACCCTTGTATTCACTCTTGCTGGTTCTGAAGGTGCTCCATTCTGACGCTCACCGCCATTACTGTTGGTTTCAGACGCTGCTGTCCTCCCTTAATTCCAGTTTTCAAGACCTTCATTATTTGTCCTCCTCTCATCAAATCACTATATGTTCATCTAAAACCCTTCTTTTCTCTTGTTTTTCTATTTCTGTCACCTTTTTTGGCCCTTATGCCACTATATCCGGCGACTAGTGCTATTTCTTCGTCATTCCGTCAATTCGTTACATCTCTACCTTTCTAGGTCTAGATCATGGGCAAGTTCCGTGCACTGGTTGATACTCCTGAAGCAATGGCCATGTTTCGTTGGGACTATGGTATTCCGGATGATGTTACCCTTGTGCTAGCTAAAGTTGATACCAAGCGCATGGGTACAAGGAATACTGCTACGTTCCCTATTGCTACTATTGTCGAAGGGAGGGTTCAGTTCCCTTTAGACCTCACATAGGAGTTAGTCTAACCATTGTTCTTGTTCTCATTGGTGTCTTCGGTATAGCCCTAGAACACTAGCCTGGTTTAGTTAGTGTTTTTAAAGAATTCAACCTTGTCAATTCTTAAAAAAGCAGCCCCACTTCACACTTGCCTAGGTGACCTATATAAGGTATCTCATTATACCATGGTTGATTCTTCATCTCACTTAGGTCATTAAAAGCATTAGCTTAGCCTTACATCCATACAAGGTATCACTATATAAAAAAAATGGGCAAGATGATTTACCTCTTCAGTGACTCACCCGTTACACACAGTTAGGTTGTCACATTTAACCTAGATCTTGGGATCCCCAGTCAACTAGGTTGTTCCATTCCGGTAACATTTACAAAAGGCCTTAACTCCATTCCTCTTAACAACGTTTCTACTAACTCTGGAGTTAACCCTTTGGTTAGCGAATCCGTAATGTTGTCCTTAGACTTCACGTAGTCTAGAGAGACAACTCCATTAGAGAGTAATTGTCGTATGAAATTATGTCTATGATGGATATGTCTAGACTTTCCTTTATACAAACTATTCTATGCCCATCCAATCACCGATTGGTTATCACAATGAATACAGATAGCTGGCACAAGTTTCGACCAACGTGGAATATCTTCAACGAATTGGCGAAGCCATTCAGCTTGTTTAGTTGCTTTATGCAAGGCAATAAACTCATATTCCATCATTGATCTCGATATACACGTTTGCTTGGAAGATTTTCAAGACATGGCTGCTCCTTTAAAGGTAAGCACAAAACAACTAGCGGATTTGGAGTCTTTTATATCAAATATGCAATTAACGTCACTATACCCTTCTAGTACTGCTGGGTATCTAGTATAATGCAACCTATAATCCTGGGTGTAGCGTAGATAACCTAACACCCACGTAATGCCCCTCGAATGAGTAGCATTCAGATTACTCATGTATCTACTAAACCTGCTAATAGAGTAGGCTATATCCAGCCTTGTACAACTCGTCAGATACATCAAACTCCCAATGACCCGAGAATATTTTAGCTGAGAAACACTCTCACCATTATTCTTGGTCAAATGTAGACTCAAGTCTATCGGTGTCCTAGACACACTTGTATTTGATTTATCAAATTTCTCAAGTATCTTCTCAACATAGTGACATTGAGAAAGTACAATACCACCAGATGTTCTGATAATCTTAATACCTAGAATTACATCTACAAGGCCCATATCTTTGATATCAAACTTAAAGTTTAACAATCTCTTGGTAGTTCTAATCATTTCATCATTACTACCAACAATGAGTATATTATCGACGTATAGACACAAAATGACATAACATCTGTCAGTATCTTTGACATATACGCATTTGTCACACTCATTGATTCAAAACCCATTTGACAACATGGCATTATCAAATTTCTCATGCCATTGCTTCAAAGCTTGCTTTAAATCATATAATGACTTGACAAGCTTACAGAATTTCTTATTTTGTCTTGGAGCTGAAAACCCCTCAGGTTGCTCCATGTAGATTTCTTCATCTAAACCGCCAGTGTCCTTGATCTCCGATACGCAAGGAGAGTCTAATACTGGCTGCTCACTACTCCTTCTATTTTTTTATAAAACATTCAATATCTTTTATCCTAAAATTTCTGCAGATTCTCTTACCTCTGCTAACCCTTCTATTCAAGCACCTTAGCTTTGATATTAACACCCTCTCCTCCTCATACACTGGAACAAACTTCACCAGAGCTGATCACTGGCTCTCTTCCCACAGTCCTATTTGCCACATCAAAAAACGATCTATACACATTTGAGTGAACTATCCATAATTCTCAGAATGCTCTTCTAAGAAGTACAACATTGTATACCAATACAATCAACGAAAAATAAAAACAAAAAAAGTGGGACGAAACAAGGTGCCAGAAAACAACATCACCGCAGTAGCTATCCCACTGTAAAAGCATATTCCTCTCTACCATCAAATCTTTTCTGGTACCAAATGAATAGAAAAATTGCCCCGTGTAAAGATGAAGATTCCCCATTCAAAATAATTCGAAAGGATAATCATTTTTCCGCCTTTGTTTTATGTCAATCATTCTAAAAAATATCTTTACTTTACAACCACGCTAATCACCACGAACGTGACACATGTATAGCACTATCCGGCAAGGGAATCAAAGTACACACACCACTCACACCCGGGCCTGGGTATGACTTTCTTTTAACTACATCCATACACGTGTCCACAAGTACATGAATGGTCCTGTTCTTGAAGGTCTTTCAAGGTAGGGAGATATTGGGCAAATGGGTCGCTATTCAGGATCCTATTATAAGAGGAGGAGGAGAGTTCTTAGTCAGTATATAAATCATATATATTATTCTTGTGTATCAATAATCTAATGTCGTCGTCTTCAGTGTAAACATAGAAACAACAATTTTGACATAATTCATATTTTACAAAATTCTGACTTACAAACAAAATATTGGGTATGTTTGGTTTGAGTTTGGAAGATGAGTTTGGGAGATAAAAAGTACGAAAAGTTGTTTGGTTTGGTTTTTTTGGAAAGATGTTTTGGAAAATTATTTTGAGAGAGAGTTTTGGAAAAAGTGATTGATTTGATGTGTATGAGAGAGAGATTTGTTTGGAAAACTTGTTTAGTTTACAAGTTTTGGGAAATTTTTTTGGAAAAATTTGTTTGGTTTGAGTTTTTCTGAAAACTCATTTGTAGAGAAATTTTCTCAAAATTTTTTGAGAAATTCAAACCAAACGAACCCGTTTTCTGCCTATTTTTTTACTTCTTAATTTAAAAAAGGAAATGAATTAAAGGGACTAGCATATGGGGGGCGCTCTTGTTTGTAATGATCCTTTGAAAATGTTTTTAATTTGGGGTATTTTGTGACGTAATCGGTGGAACATCTTTCATTACAGAGAGCAAAGAATTGTTCCTTTGTTTCTACTTCTACATGCATTTCCTGCCAGAATCCAAGTCTATTCTTCAAACGACTTTTCCCCTTAGATGAAAATTCTCTCCATTCTACGAATTCACCCCCTTTCTATATATATTGTCGACTTGCTGTTAGAGAATGGAGTTTTTTTATATTTGGATGATATATTCTGTTGTTGGTTCCAGTGAGATCAAAAAATCTCGGGTTGGAGGTTTGGATCTTCTTTGTGCATTGAACCATGGTATGAAGTTGAGGGTTTCCATCTTCATTGAGCTCCCTTGCGACAAGTATGTAGTATGGCTGACATGCTAGTTGGAGAAGGGATTGGTGGAGTTCTAAGAATTGTTCTTTTGGGCTAGGGCATTGTGGATAGGTAAGGAAAACATTATAGGCACCGAGACAAAAATAGGCTTGGCGAGGCATTTTGCAGTGGTAAACAGTAAACTCACACCAGTAAAATGAAGGGATATTTGAATAATAAAAGGGGCATTACATATAGAAAAATGAAGGGATATTTGAAGTATTCTATGAGTGATATGCCAAAAGATTCGCAAATGAGGGCCCCATTTATTGTTGTGTTATCTAAGAAATATACTAATGACAATTTTCGTGTTTGGCATTGTGCTCCAACCAAGGCTATTCTGATTTTGACATGGACTAAGTCTGTGGGTTTACTAGAGAGGTGAAAAGATTTGTTGTTAGGAGGTTTTGGGTAAAGTGGTTCAGTTATTCATGAATGCAGAGGTCGTCTGAGTTTATTTGAGATTGATGTAGGTAGAGGCGGTGTTGGTGTTAGAAAAGAGGATGTTGATCAGAGAGGATCAGTTGTTATGGACTCCGTAAAATTTTTTGATGTTTTACAAAATGTAATAATGAGTGTAAAAAATAGTGATGACTCTAAAGATGTAATAGTTGATGATAAGGGAGACGTAGTAAGTAAATAAAATTTTAAGTAGTTACATAAATAAAATTAATAAAATTTTTCATTAATCATGATAGTAGTTACATTTACATCAAATCATTCTCTCATTTGGGGACATTGCATCTAACCAACTACTGTCCCCATTAGTTAATATAATACAGGGAATTCATTCTCTAATAGTGAGATCTAGTTGGAATTTAACAAATAAATGGAAATCTCTCTAGCAACCTACTAAATTTTTCATTAGTTCGGTTGGGGCTGTCAAGTATTTGATGTCGTCTATGATGTTATAGACGGCGTCTGGATCGTAGTCCTTGAAACTTATTCAGTTGGAGAAGTAGTTGTGTCGTACAAGACTTCTGGCTTAGGCGGTTTTTCCTGTTCTTGAAGGTCCTTCGAGGTAGAGAGATATTGGATAGATGGGTCGTTGTTCAGGATCCTGTTATCAGAGGAGGAAGAGAGTTCTTCATCAGTATGTAAATCGTGAATATTATTCCTATGTATCCCTAATCTAATGTTGTCATCTTCACTGTAAATAGAGAAACAACAATTTTAACGTAGTTCGTATTTTACAAAATTTTGACTTACAAACAAAATATTATTTTCTGCCCATTTTGTTACTTCTTCATTTAAAAAAGGAAATGAATTAAAGGGGCTAGTATATGGGGCCACTCTCGTTTGTAATGATCACTTGAAAATGTTTTTAATTGGAGGAATTTTGTAATGTAATCAGTGGAACATCTTTTTTTGCAGAGTGCAAAGAATTGTTCCTTTATTTCTGCTTCTACAAGTATTCCCCGCTAGAGTTAATCTTTGTTCTTCGAAGGACTTTTCCCCTTAGATGAAAATTCACCCCCTTCTACGAAATCACCCCTTTTCTGTATATACAGTCGACTTGCTGTTTGGAGAATGGAGTTTTTCTATATTTGAATGATATATTCTGTCGTTGGTTCCAATGAGATCGAAAAATCTCGGGTTAGAGGTTTGGATCTTCTTTGTGCATTGAACCATGGTATGAAAGTGAGGGTTTCCATCTTCGTAGAGATCCCTTGCGACAAGTATGTAGTGTGGCTGACATGCTAGTTGAAAAAAGGATTGAATGAGTAAGAGATGTTCTTTTGGGCAAGGGCATTGTGGGTAGGTGAGGAAAACATTCTTGGCATAGAAACGGAAATAGGCTTGGCGAGGCATTTTGCAATAGTAAATAATAAACTCATACCAGCTGTACAATGGCTCCCTATTAGTTAAAAAACCTGGTGTGAATAGTGTAAGTTGGTGTGACTGGGGGGCGCTGTATTAATATTACCAGCGCCCCCCCTCCCGCATTGATCTAGGTTGTCCATTTATGTACTTGTGGACATGTGTATGGATGTAGTTAAAAGGAAGTCACACCCGAGCCCAGGTATGAGTGCTGTAAGTACTTTTGATTCCTTTGTCGGATAGTGCTATACACATGTCACATTTGTGGTGGTTTACGTGGTTGTAAAGTAAAGATATTTTCAGAGTGATTGACATAAAGCAAAGGTGGGAAAATGATTATGCTTTTGAATCATTTTGAATAGGGAATCTTCATCCTTACAAGGGACAATTTTGCTATTTATTTGGTACCAGAAAAGATTTGACAATAGAGAGGAATATGCTTTTGCAGTGGGATAGCTATTGTGGTGACATTGTTTACCTTGTTTCGTCCTTTCTTTTCTATCTTTCTTTTTTATTGATTGTATTGGTATACAATGTTGTACTCCTTAGAAGAGTATCTCGAAAATTATGGGCAGTTTACTCAAATGTGTGCAGATCATTTTTTGACATGGCAAATAGGATTGTGGTAAGAGAGCCGACGGTCAGCTCCAGCAAAGTTTGTTCCGGTGTACGAGGAAGAGAGAGCGTTAATATCAAAACTAAGGTGTTTGAACAGAAGGGTTAGTAGAGGTAAAAGAATCTACAGAATTTGTAGGATAAAAGATTTCGAGTCTTTTATTAAAAATGGAAGGAGTAGTGAGCAGCCAGTATTGAACTCCCCTTGCGTACTGGAGATCAAGGACACTGATGCCTAGTGGATATAATCGTAGTTACCGTGGGTACGTTCAGAATATTGTCGGATATATTAAGAAGACTAAGAGGGGAGTAAGGAAGTTTCAACTGTACGATGAACAATTAAGGGACATTAAATTTGATAATGAAGGTGTGGCGAGATTGTTGAATGGTATTGAGTTAGGTAATAAAAGATGTGACCGTCAATCAGACAAGATCATGGTTAAGGGTAAAAAATTAATTGGGAATGTTCAATTAGGACAAGATGCTAAAGAGGAAGTTGTGGTCCACCATGTATTGTTTTTCGTTATAAGTGATAATAGTTCGTCAGATTCCGTCCTCACACCTGACAAGATATTTATTGGAGTTGGTGAGGGTAATCCTGATACTTAAATTGTTGATCTTGACTAGTCTGACAGGTTTCAGATGCTAAAGAAAATGAGATTTAAGCTCATTGGTGGAAAGGACAAAGAGTAAAATTGTCACAAAATAGAAGTTGTGGACCAGTTCTTCCTTGTTGATGTTTGGACGAACTGCAAAGATATGTTGTTGGGAAATGTTGGAAGTATTTAGAAGAGTACCATATATTTAGTGGCTACTACTGTTGGTGGAAAAGAATGCGAAATTATATTAAGGAGTCAAATGTACATTAAAACTATTTAGAATTATAATTTTATATATTTTTATTTGTAATGTTTAGGTGAATGAAGGTGGACGATATAAAAACTGGTGTTGTTGAAGGTATTTCAGCAAGTGATTTTAATTGTATTGAACTTGCGTTACCTAATTTATTTTCTCAGTTGAGGTTGAGATATAGAGAAAAGAATATTAAGGTTAATAAAATAATCCCCCCCTCCTTTGTGCAACCAATGCCAGTAGGTTAGTCAGAGTAAATGTATATGATCGGAGGTTAGATGGTAATGATAGTCTATAGGCGTATTTTATTTTCCCTGTGGATTGTCAATGCGAGTTAGTGTATTATGGGAATGGTTATTGTTCCATTAATGACAAATAAGAGCTCCATTTAAGAAAGATGTCTTCATATTCATTTGATGTATGTCCAGACCACGTAAAGTAGCTATCGCAATCACCATTCGAATGGATATTATCCCTGTCACAGATGAATACATATCAAAGTAATCCAAGCATTCTCACTGCCTGTATCCTTTGATAACTAGCCTAGTTTTATACTTGTCAGTTAACCTATCAGCCTTCATCCTTCTTCTAAAGATCCACTTACTTCCCAAGGACTTACTGCCTGAAGGTAGATCAACCAACTCCCAAGTATAGTTCTGTAAGATGGAGTCAATTTCACTCTTAATCACTTTTTTCCATAAAGGACTTTCAGGTAAAGTCACTGTTTCATGGAATGTTTGATATTCGTCCTCTAACATATAAGGCAAGAAGTTCAGACCAAAGGACTTGGAAGTCCTAGCTCCCTTACGCCTTCTTGGCTTATCTACTTTCTCATCTTGATCATTCTCACTAGGATCATCTTCAGGTTCCTTTTCAAAACTTTGATCATTTCCTCAAGTTCAACAAGGAAACACGTCCTCAAAGAAAGACGCATTCTTTAACTCCACAATGGTATTGTTGTGTATATTTGAAATATCATACTTGTGCACAAGAAACCTATATGCACTACTATTCTGTGCATAACCAATAAATATACAATCCATAGTTTTCAGACCTATCCTAACCCTCTTGGGTGTAAGTACAACCATTTTGGCAAGACAACCCCACATTCGTAAAAAATTATAAGAAGTCTTGTGACCTTTCCATAATTCTTACGGAGTCTTATCCACTTTCTTCTAAGGTATTATATTTAGAATGTAATTCGTGAAGAGAATTTCTTCCGCCCACAAGTTCTGTGGCAACCCAGAACTTATCAACATTGCATTCATCAGTTCCTTCAACGTCATATTTTTTCGCTCAACAACACCATTTGACTGAGGGGAATAAGGCGCTGTAATTTGGTGGATAATTCCAAATTCAACACAAATCTCAACAAAAGGTGATTCATATTCTCCACCACGATCATTTCTTAAAGTCTTGATTTTTTGGCTTAGTTGATTCTCAACTTCATTCTTAAAAAGAATAAATTTATCAATCGACTCGTCTTTGTTTTTAAGCAAATACACATAACAGTATTTAGTGCAATCATCAACAAAAGTGATGAAGTACTTGTTGCCACCACGTGATTGTACGACTTTCAAGTCACACACATCACTGTATACTAAATCTAAAGGCTCATTACTTCTTTCAACAGAATGAAATGAGTCCTTGTCAATTTAGCTTCTACACAAGTTTCACATTTATGATTTGGATTAATCTTGAAATATGGTATGTGATCTAACTTGATTAATCTACGCAAAGAGTCAAAATTCACACCGAGTCTACCATGCCATAATTCAGGGGACTGAAGCATATAAGCAGAAGAATAGGCTTTCTCATTAATCTTAGGAATAATAGTCATTACATTGACCTTAAACATACCGTCTAACATA